>JAQPZY010001361.1:1165000-1427500 GCA_029931535.1 Margaritifera margaritifera
TTAAACACATCGGTAATAAAATTGTGTTTTATTAAATATTTACAGATTAATGTATAGTATGTAAACATATTATCTACTGTAAAATAACCCGCTCTAAAACCAGCTTGTTCTTCGCCAAGTAATTCATTTTCGTCCAAACATTCATGTATCCTATTATTTAAAATCGATGTAAAACTTTGCTTAATACAGGTAGCAAACTAATGGCTCTGTAGTTGGAGGGTTCATTTGCATCACCTTTCTTCAGAGTTGGTGTAATGATAGCTGTTGACCAATATTCTGGATAATTTCCAATATCGAATAATTTATTAAATAATATTGTTATTAATGGTGCACTTATGTTGCCTGTACATATAAAGATATTGCTGGATAAAGCATCTACTCCCCCAACTTTGTCATGCTTAGGTTTACTCAGTGCTAGAAGGACCTCCTATTCAGAGATTAGTCTATATAGAGTATCATGAACTATTTGAATATTTTAATTTTCCTGTTACAATTCAACAAAGCTGAAAATAATTTAATAATTCTGCAAAACATTCATACCAAGTTGCAGATGTGATATTGAATTGTGCAATAGTAATGGGATTATTTACAAGGCGCCGAAAAAGTTGTATATTTTTAGAGTATAATGCAGATACCAGGCTATTTTTTTAAATATTTTTTTTGGGGGACCTAATTCATATTATTTTCGCTCGCTTATTTCAATAGATTCATACATATTTCTATAGAATTTATTATCTTCAAGTGATTCTATTATGCCTTGCATTCTGAACTGTGTTAGATATCTTAAGGCTTTGCTTTTAGCGGCTATACAATATCTGTCGAACCAAGACTGACCTTTAGGAAGTTGTCAATAGTAGTAGTATTGTTGTTGTTGTTGTTGTTCTTGTTGTTGTTGTTGTTGTTGTTGTCATAATTATCCCAGTTATCACCATATCATCGTTATTACCATTATTATTTTTATCGGAAATCTGGTTCAAATATTATCAGAAAATGTATAGTCTTTTGCATATATGTAAATATAATAAAGTATTCGTTTTACGCATATAGCATGATACGGTAATGTTCTAAACGTTTCGACAATCGATATGGATATAGCATCATACGTTAATGTATTAACAGTTTCAGCAATCGACACGCATATAGTATAATATGTTCATGTTCTAACAGTTTTGACTATCGATTTTCCGCTTGTTGATGATTTTTGTTATTAATTTTTTTTTTTTAAATTTATTCATCGTCAGCATATTACCAGGGATTTTCAACTCCCTGGGATGAATGTTTAATCGCTTGGATTTCTCTTCATTTATATTTTTTCTAATTGTTTCCTCTCAGCAAATATCATCTCAAATCATTTCTTCTCAAGACAGAGACAAGTTTCTTCTTTGATTCGGACAATGGTCGCATGATTTTATATATATTTAATAATGTGATATTGAAACATATCAGTGGGAGAACAATGATATTGCCACACTGGCGATATCACTTTTGGAACTATTTTCTTTTCCCACTTAGGAAATATTTATGCCCTAATGTACGTTATTCCAACCAGTATTTCCATATTTAGGCATATTTAATTTTGTCTTCTTCTTGTTCTCTCTCTCTCTCTCTCTTTCTCTCTCTCTCTCTCTCTCTCTCTCTCTCTCTCTCTCTCTCTCTCTCTCTCTCTCTCTCTCTCTCTCTCTCAGGATGAATAGATTTTAAAATGTGTCAAGACTGTGATCCTCTAGTATTCATTTATGTAATCAATGAGAAGGCGCCATCAAGTATGCCTAAAAACAAACCACAAACAACAAAAGGTATGTTTGAGGTATTAGCTTTGTTGTAATTAGTTTTCCACATGAAATCATACAAATTGTCAGTGACTGAACTTACATGACCTGTTGCTATTCGATATTCTGTATTGCCCATTCAGTATCGTATACCTGTTACACTCTACAACAAACGGTGAACATTTTTAAAAGAAACTATTGATTAAATATAGTAACAAAGTTGTTTAAGTGGCTATTTTAAGTCTCATCACAATTATAATCATGTCTGAAAACGATAATGAAATCGGGCATTGATGAATGTTGATTGCAATCCGAAATTAAGTGATAATCGAAATTTGTGTGCAGCGTCTATTACCGATATAGATTGCAATCTTGCCAAGACCACACAAAAAAATAGAAAACCCAAATCCTTTCAAGTAAACTCACAATCATTAAAATCTATTGTTTCATGATGTTACGCTCTGGAGTTTGTCGGATACAACAATTCTGACATGTTTTTTTTTTACAGTATTTCCACCCCAACAATGTTCACTGTATCAATCCGCGCAAGAAATGTGTTAACGAAAATACAAATATCTTCATTTTCGTATAAAAACTGTCATACATTTGACAAAATACACAATTTGAAGCAATATATGTACAAGCTAAATTTGTAAAAAGTCGCTGTCCTGAACTTTGTGTAAAATTTCGGAATGTCTTTTTATCGATGTAGTAATGCAACCGTTACTCGCATTGGCACCTAATGGTGACACAAATTCATGCAAATGGACGGGTTTTTTTGTGTTTTTTTTATAGTAGATATAATGAAATATTTCACTTGTGACAAAACAATGTTTCCACTTCACTAGTGAAATATTTCCTTATATCTACTCAAAAACGTTGGCATCCTCTTTTATTGTTCACATATTGCCTTTAAGAAATGGATATAAGTCACAGTAAGTTGAGAAATTAGTCTGTGTTTAAAATTGCGAATTCCCATTCATAAATAATTAATAATAATATAATCAATCAAAAAGTCATAAAAATGCGATCGATTTTTTGTATTAATTCGATCATTAATTTCTGTTATAACTCAATAAAGTATGAATATATACAATAATAATTTTAAAAAGTACCGAAACACTTCGATATTATTGACTGATTGGTGTCTTATCGCACAAATACACAGGAAAGAGTATATTTGGTGCCTAGGCAATTTGAGTAAAGTGTTTTGCCTAGAGAGACACGACAAACCCATACCAGATTTGGGGAGGATTCGAACCCGCATTCTTTGTGGTTGCGAGTCCGGCACGGTAACCACTGGGCCGGCGCAGCTCCTAGAAGGAGTGTTTCCGAAGAATCTCGTAATAGGTCAAATTCCATAAGTATCTGTACATAAATCGCATCCAACTGCAGCTAGTGTTGACCCAGATCTGTCCTAAGATAATGCTCTGGTAGATCAGTATCTGTGCTCTTCTCTTTACCAGTTGTATCCTTTAAAGTTTACAATAGAAGTTTTGGCATGAATGATTGCAGAAATATGTATCTCGATTAGTTTTGAGATTGTGAGAAATGTTTATCAAATTTCACTTGTACGAAGTTTGACCACAACGCCTTCTATCGGTAAAAGCGATCAATGAAGCATTTCACCAGACCCTGATATGGCGGATATATCACTGATCCACGCTGGAATCTGGCTAAACAAGACTAACACCCATCTGTCAGCGCATAATACGATGACAGATCTCGGTCTATGCAAACAACAACCGGGTGCGCATTATATAGGGATAACAAAGGTATGCTTATGCGGGCGGGACTCGCTGTCACCTGTACAAAAAAAGGAACAATTAAGCAGACGAAATAACATTAGACCCCTCTAAGAAAAACAAATACGCTGATGGAGGTAATAGGTTTTTGTTTTGTTAGGTAGACTAGGTCCAATTTAATTGTCCTCGTCACTTCAAAATAAATGTTTTCTCCCATACTTGTCAGTTAAGAGGGCGCGTAAGGCCTATGTAAAAGTGTCGGCTGTCATGAGTGCACTTTATATAATATATTATTTTTTTAAGATTAGTGTTATAACAGTCATGTTGACAACCATCATACATCAATCAGCTTCAAATTTACTTGGCTGAAAGATCACAATGATGCTTGTAAACTTTGGTGCACCATATGTTCCTAAAGTCGAGATGCATTCAATGCTTTATTTTTTGTGTTCATTTTGATATAGAACGTTTGTTGACAGGCAATTATGTAATGATTACCTTACCTCGCGTAAAATCGCGGAAAGGGTGCATCATCGTCATCGTCTTCGTCGTCGTCTTTGTTACGGCCGCAGTGAACACGACAACAACAACAACAACAACAACAATAATATAACAACAATAAGAAGAAGAAGAAGATACAATAATAATAATAATAATAATAATAACGACGACGACAGTGATGATGATGATGCGAACATACAAGACGACAACATACAACTTACAGTAGCTAAAACCGATACATCTCTTCAGAAAAAGGTATTTTTACAAACAAATCGATATTTGTTTTCCTTTTGAAAAAAAGTCATGTCAACCTTATAGCATGAAAGACAAGCATTAATTTACTAGGGGTAAGCTTTGGTTGACAATAAACCAGAAATTAAATTTAATCTCTTGGGTCCCCCACATAGAACATCATTTCTTGCTAACAGAGTAACCTAATTTCTGCTTGTAAATATCTGTAATTTGAGATTATATCAACACCGAATAACCCCGAGTTAGCATTAGAGATCATAGTTGTCTAGCATAACCTTGTTAGGTGCCCAGTAATTTTGACCATTAATAATTCCTCAATTGCTTTCCAGCACGATACCTGCGGGGATTTATCAATGTGCCAAACATGTGGTTCTACACAGCTGTCAGATCCGCTCTGATTTCAAAATAAAATACCAGACTCAGTATTACGCACAATGGCAATGTAATTTATTTACTTAGCGACAATTACTCATATTATTAAAGATACTCTCTCTCTCTCTCTCTCTCTCTCTCTCTCTCTCTCTCTCTCTCTCTCTCTCTCTCTCTCTCTCTCTCTCTCTCTCTCTCTCTCCATATCCACATATCCGTCTGTTTCTATGGGTAGCTCTTTCTTACGAGTCGTTCACCCATCTGTTCGTATGCCGTTTTTATCTCTCTCTCTCTCTCTCTCTCTCTCTCTCTCTCTCTCTCTCCTTTATAAGTAGTTCTGTGTATCTGTATCTTTATGATAATTGTTGTTCGTTTGTCTGTCCGTATATCTGTTATTTTGTCCTTATATATCTACTCTTCTTGTTCATCAAGAAGGTTATGATAAATATGCATATAATTTCATATCTTCCTTTTTTATGCATATAGATGAATGAAAAATTGTTGGGATTTTATGCATTTATCCAACACATATACATCTGTTAAGTTTAAGGTTAATTAAATAGTTCTTATTTTAAATTATTTTAATGTAATCTATTACTTTTATTATGTAGTTATATGTCAACAGCCATTCAGCATTTCTCAATGGATGAAACTTAAGGAATGTTGCTTGTATTTAAAGAACAATGACCACAAATTACGTCCAAGACCACATACGAATATCCGGCACAAAGAAATCTATGCAATATAAAATTTTCCAAACTTTTTATTATATATTCAAATTTAATTTTCAGCGAATTATAGAAGAGAGAAAAGAAAGGACACTCAAAATATACCGTAATGTGTATTTTCTTTTAAAACCTATTATATATATATATATATATATATATATATATATATATATATATATATATATATATATAAATATATATATATATATATATATATATATAGAGAGAGAGAGAGAGAGAGAGAGAGAGAGAGAGAAAGAGAAGGGGGGAGAATTACAAATACACACCCAACAGATCGGACATTTTTATCCCTGGATCCTACTGGAGAATGCTTCATAACATTAAGAGAATTCTTCATTACGAATAAATAATAGTATCATACAGGTTAGAGATTTATATATATATATATATATATATATATATATATATATATATATATATATATATATATATATAGACACAGAGAGAGAAACAGACAGATATATATTACGAAACATTACTTAATATCATGCATGAGGAAATCTAAATTACAAACACTTTCCTTTTTTCTTACTTTCACTGACGAAACTAAGCTATAAATAATTGATCATGATACAGACATAATTGCAGATGATGCTCAAACATAATGGAAATGAGACGTTAAAGGTCAACATACGAATGTCACTTTGACTGATACTATTTTGTGTTTTCAATAAACAAGTCATTAATTTGACTGGGTTCATGGTCTGCTTATCAGTGATATGTCTACGCTTTGATATTAGGTCAGGCGGGATCGAGATAAAAGGTGCCAATCTCTCTCTCTCTCTCTCTCTCTCTCTCTCTCTCTCTCTCTCTCTCTCTCTCTCTCTTATACATTCTATTAGTTTCATTAGCAATCAACTGTTTTAGTTTGCATATCTTTCGTATTAGGTAGCAACTATTTTAAATACATATAAATTATATCGAATAATACACACACACGCACACACACACACCAAATTGAATTGTATACAAACCTCAGATGATAAGAAAACAAGAATATCTTTCAATACGCCTTCATAAATATGAATGGGCTTTGTCTTTTTAACAAGTGTATAATTTTGTTTATCAGCAGCCATTAAGTCAAAATGATATAAAACACACGCATGTTCATAAATATTTTACATTATTGAAACAAACGAAAATGCCAAGCATGGCAATGACTTTTACATGATGGAATGAGTATGTCATTTAAACCACACACATACACACACAAATCGTGATGAAAAAAACTGCAAAAATAAATAATGAGTTTCATGTTGAAAATGAAAATGTATTTGATAAACAATGAAAGTTGCATCACAAAGTTAAATTATGTCAAATGATTTTCATTACCCTTTGCTACAACTTTTGTAGACTCTTAATTAAAGAGTTCATAATTAACAATGAAAGTATCAATTAAAGCACACAAATAATTTAATACTTATCATTCAGTTGAGATCCGATGGTTTTCAGCAATTTTACTTTAACAATTGGATGTTAGTAGAAAGATAGAAAACGATTAACACTAAAAGGAGCGGTAGGATATCGTCAATGTATGTGTGTGTGTGTGTATTTATATATGTATATATATATATATATATATATATATATATATATATATATATATATATATATATATATATATATATATATATATTGTGTGTTTAACGCCATTTTTCAGCACATGATAGGCTATACATGGCGGCCAATATATTTTGGTGGAGGGAGAACCCGGAAAAACCCCGAGAAGAACCAGCGACCCTAAGGGGAAGCTACTGGCATTTTTTCTCACATACTGACGTTGTCCGAGCCGAGTAGCAGTAGTAGTAGTGGTAGTAGCGGTGGTGGTAGCTGCGGCAGAAGTAGTTTTAATTATTTAAAGATGTACCTTAACTTTACACCCAGTATCATGTAGTCATTTGTATCCTCCAATTCACATGTTATCATTTTCTTCCTGTTAGAACCTCAGTGGTTAGCGTGCAAGACTCGCAGCCGAAAAGGTGCGGGTTCGAACCCTACTATTCGATCAGCCAGGGTCGGTTACCGTGGTAGGTCTTTGAGCAAGGCACTTTACTCCAATTGCATAGGCACTAAATAAATAATCTACTTGTATTGCTGTGCTGTAAAAGACCACACCAAACCAAACCAATCCTTGTGCATCGTATGAAGAACGACCGAACAATACTGTTGCAGAACAGCAGATACCTGGTTGATTGTTACGGTATGTGCCCGTATGTAGCATGCACCAAGCTGCGCACTTCATACATATATATCTGCCGTTGCAAAATCCGGCGATCTGACGTCGCATTATGCGACGTCAAAGATGGCTCTAGTTTCACTAAACTTCTCAAAATTTCTTCTCAAATTGTGATTGTAAATTTTTATGTTTATAATACGTCTGAACTTATTGAGACTTTTTTCAACGGTAGTGTTCATCATTTGCTTTATCATATCTATCTTCCATCATGCTGCTTCCACCTCTTATTACACTCTCAATCATCAGGAGCATGGCACAGTTTGTTAAAAGTTTAAGTTCTACACCTGATATCTTTAAACTTGTATCATGTGGTAATCCTAGAGCACATTAATAATGAGCAGAGTCTAGTTAGTATAACGGATTAAAATAATTATAATGGTTTCAAACTGCAAATCTGGGAATCTTTTTATTAATGAAAAAGAGTTGAGGAATTCCTCATATTTAAGGAAATCCTAAAATAAAATCTTCCTCAATGATAAAGTAAGACTCTATTTAAGCGAATATTCAATATATTATGACTGTATTGTCATCCTCGTTGTTTGCTAAATGCTTGGTGTCAAATACAGTTGCCAATCAAACAATAAGAAAGATTTCAAAACCTAATTTTGAGGAAGACAATTTGAAACGTTTAGTGAAACCAGGACCTGGATCTATGATACATTAACGCATAAGGTACCTTTCTACAAGAACACCTACATGATAGCTACAATTGTATGCCTTACGTTTATCATATTTTAGGGATTTGTAGCCCTCCCCTCTCCTCCCATAATGTTTTGTTTTTGTTTTTGATTCTCTTTTTTTAAAGAGCATGCAATGTTGCCCATATCCGTCGGAACCCGAAACGTCACTTCATGTCTCATCACGTTCAGTCTCGTCAAGAATTTCCATTCCGCTCAATAACTTTGAACGGACTGCATGAATTGAAACTAAATTTGGCATAAAACTTTACATTATAAAAATTTTGATAAAGTTCAATTTTCGCCATCTTTTGACAAAATTAAACGGAGTTATTGCTCCTGTTTTGACTTTGAACTCTGCCCCGTGATTGAATCATATTAGTGGGATCAATAGAGTCGTATTGATATATATCTAGTTTTTTCCTCAGTTCCAATCCCCCATTTTCATCTGTTTGTGTAACTATATGTCACTGATCAAGCTACTCCCGAGAAGACGCTATAGTTAACAATACTGCTTGCACAAACAGTTTAACCCTCATCGGCGTTATGTTTGTGTTAAATTTATTTTTAAAAAAGGCGAATAAAGTTGCAATCGTTATGCTAACTCTACTGAATGAAGCATAGCCGTTTCAAAAAATATTCTGCCACTTTTGCATGCTTCTAGGAAACTAAGTATAAATACGAAATGAACTTTCTGCGATTCTGCGAGACAACAATCGGCGGTAGCAGCGGTGTTTCGAGAGAAACCATAGCTTCACCTGGGAAGTAGTTTGGCTCAGTGGTATATTATTTAAGCCTCTCAAACTTGATCCACGTGTGCAAAGAAAAGATCGCAGTATTTACGGATGTTAACTCTATCCATCGTCTTTTCAAACTGTTTGGCCAAAATTTCAAGCTCAAGTCTAAGAATATTGACAAATTCAGCATTTTGTTTTCAAGCAACCCCTTTTCTCCATTGGTGGAAAGTTTGATTAAATATGATTAGTTTTGGCTAAATACCCAAATTAATATTTTGGCAAAATTTCGAGAATATCAAAAAATTACCAATTTGATTCTCCACTTAAACTTTGTTTATTTTACGTTGGTTGCACAACTACTTTACCAACTTATGTAAAGGTAAGATGTTTGCCTGATGTTGTTTGCAGTAAATCCCGGAAGAAACAACCGACCTCTTAACCTCTCGCATGACAATTTATCACAGTTATTATTGTGCTATGTTCCCATAAACTTCGCTCGACTACTGCGTGAAGATATGTATTTGTTGATTATTCTGTGCACCCATCTCGACTTTCTTGTTTACTTTGAGAATACTGTTATTTGGAAATCAGCTTCAGTTTTGTATGTCATAATGCATTGTACAGAGCCAAATCAGACATACATATTTTATCAATATGTCTTAATACCTCATACGGAAGACCAGTTTTCTATTCATTCACAGACTTTAACATTAAAGTGTATTGTTATTACTTGATCAAGGAATCTTTCTTGAGATCGTATCCAGCCATATTGGTAGTCATACATAATTATCAATATAAGTACATATCAACTCTGTGATTACCCTCCATTTAATCATACTCAGATTTCTATACGGCTGGCTGGATTGAAATATTATCAGCTGATGCCTCTCCATATCTCAAGTATGTATTTAATGTTTTTCGTGTGTTGGCATCTCTAGACAGCGTACTTAATTTAACGCTTCCGCCCTGAATGCTGTATCCGTTGCAAACCAAACTTCAATAAAGGAACACGGAGGCTGCTGGTAAAACGGTGCAATTTCGGAAGAGGGATCAGCGGTAACTCTTTTGGTGGACTGTCGGACTTGTAATCCAAGAGTAGTTCGATACCCGCCCAGGCCAGATAGTGTTGGCTGCCTCTGTGTGTTTTTTGGAAAAACACTTAGCTCCCTTTTCCTCGGCATAATGTAGCCAGTAATATTTTGAAACTACCGTTAAAAACCAACCAACCAATATATTTCGGAAGACAAATTGACACTATATAAGGTAGGAAATGTAAGAAAGAATTGAGATTTATTATTATTATTATTATTATTATTATTATTATTATTATTATTATTATTATTATTATCTTAGTTATATAGTGTTACAAATTGATGTCAGCATCTATCCAGTGATATCATTTCATCCTAAATGTATAATCATTTAATGATTTGTGAAGTACTTCAGGAATTGAAACAAAATTTTGTTTTAAGAATTTACATTTACAAGACATAATCCAAGTTTATTTTCATCATTTTCTAACAAAATTCTTTAACTTTGTTATAGCTGTTATGCACTAAATAATAGTCACTTGATTGGACATTCGGAAACTTACCTTGATGGTAGTATGCCGTAAACAAAGTATACACAGGATATACATTTGTGAAATGTTATAAAAACAAATAAAAAAAAATGCATAACTTTTTTCAGTGTGTTCTTATGAAAATAAATTTGTGAAATCTTACTTCATTTAAGCATAGTTGTAACTCATTCATCACTTCCCTTCACAGTTTATTTGACTTTTGCCATCCATCACGCAGCCATGTGACGTCATACCTGTCTGTCATGCCCTAATACCTCCAGTCTGAATTAGTACCCTGTCATGACTCTGATTACATTTAAACACTTATGAAAGATTTAATATATTACAACCAAATTAGTTACGAGACTTTATATTAATTAGAACTAGGTGAAACTAAATTGTCAACATCTTGCAGCAAAGTTTTAATGAGTTATGGCCCATGTTTGGCTTATATAGTTGTACACTGCTTTTGGTTGCATCATTGTGGTTTTGGTTTGGTTTGGCTTCGAGAGGTTTAACGCCACTTTTCAGCACATGATAGGCTATACATGGCGGTCAGTATATTTGGGTGAGGAAGAACCCGGGAAAACTCCGAGAAGAACCACCGACCCACGGAAAGCTCCTGGCAAGCCTCTCACATACCCACGTTGGTCGAGCATTGAATTCACGCGGACAGAGATGAGATGTGTGAGTGATATGTAAAGGCGAGGGCCTTATACCACTTGGCTGCATCATTCTGGTTAATGTATCCAAGTAGCATGGATGTAAATAAAGCACAACAAAACTTTGATGAATCACATTTTCAGCATTGATCATGATCTAAAATGTATACAAGAAATATTTGGTCGCAACACCTCAGAATGTTTAGAATTCATTTGCAGAAGCAAGAAAAGCTGCTTGTTACAATGTGTTTATGATAAAATGAACAATTCTGTAAAAACACCTTTTACATACACAAAATGGGTTTTGCCACGATTACCATCATCAGAATCAGCACAAAAAATATCACACAGGACATGCATGTGTTTTAATGCATCTGTGAACTGTGGGTAAAGATATATTCACGTCTGGCACCTTTACATTAGTTACAATATTAATCTCTCCAATAGGTCCATTATAGTCTACACCAAAACTCTGCACATTAATAGCGCTATCCCCTAAACTGGCTGAATGTAGGAGGAGCAGGGACTCCTTGCATGAAAAGGGTAAGAGAAAATTGATGACCCGTTGAACTCTGCCAATGATTGTTCCACTGACTATGGAACTCGTCTAAAGAGCGCTAAATTCTGGGAAAGAAAACGAAATAGAGGACGTAAAGATTTATTCATCTCAGCTGCAAAGAATACCGGAGTCTTCCATAAACCTGACGAGTCTTTTACAGTAACTTGACAACACACTATATGTCTATGCTTGAAGTCGCTCTATGCGCTGATTATGGATGCTTAGTCATTTGATGAAACTTCTACTATTTACTCCTCTTGGTAATGACAAAACGAGCTACATCAATATTCTCATCGCCCTTATCATCTCCAACTCGTGAAATGGCATGCCTTTACTCTCTTGAAAATAGGCAAGGACAGTTAGAGCCAAATTATCTGCTGAACACTTTATGCAAATGATACATCTGCTAGTTCCATCAACGCAGCGATGAATCACAAAAAAAAAAAGAAATTAGCTTGTGGTTGGAATCCATGTGCCTGAAAGAAAACAAGAGATGAAACTTAAATGTCAAATTATACATTTCATAATTTTAATGGCAAGTGTGTCTACAACCTAATGCAGTTTTTGTACGGTAATTGATCAATATACAATTTACTAGTAGTAAAGTATTACTTGTACTTTAGACATGAATGTAGGAAAAGAGAGCCGAATTAACACTCACTTGCTTATGAAATAGACAAAGCAAAGCAATATATGTATACATTTTAGTGATTTACCTGGATCTGTTTCTAATTCAACTTTAATTTATACATAATTTCATATCATTGCAAATTATGTGATATTCGTATTATTTTGTTCCCAGTTCACTTACAGAATGATGTCTTAGCCCATACATGATCCTGAGTTTGATACTGAATTAAGCATGATAGATGGTTCAATCCTCCAAGTCTCCTTGTTTTCTCCCTGTCAAAGAGCATATCAGGTCAACAATTGAGCCAGCAGTTGTCATAGAGAATATAATGTTAACAGTTGAGCCATCACCTGTCATAGAGCATGTCATGCTTAAAATCGAGCCAGCTCCTGTCATAATGCATGTCATGCCAACAACTGAGCAGCACATGTTATAGAGCATATCGTGCTAACAACTGAGCCAGCACCTGTCGTATCATGCCAACAACTGAGAAAGCAACTGTCATACAGCATATTATGTTACAGTGTACATCATGTCAAAAACTGAGGCAGCAGCTGTCATGGGGCATGTCATGCCAATAACTGACCCAGTACCTGTTAAAGTGCATCCCGTGTTACAGAGTATATCATGTCAAAAACTGAGCCAGCAGCTGTCATATATTATGCCAACAACTTAGCCAGCACCTGTCATAGAACATGTCATGCCAACAACTGAGCCAGCACCTGTCATAGAACCTATTATCCCAACAACTCAGACAGCATCTGTCAAAGAGCATATCATGCCAACAACTGAGAGAGCACCTGTCAACGCGCATATCATGCCAATATATGAGCCTGGACCTGTCATTGATTATGTCATGTTACAGAGTATATCATGCCAACAACTGAGCCATTAGTTGTTGTAGAACATGTCATGCGAACAATTGAGCCAGCACCTGTCAAAGGGCATCTCATGTTATGGAGTATATCATGCCAACAACTGAGTCAGCATCTGTCACAGAGCACCATATCATGTCAAAAACTAAGCCAGTATCTGTCATAGACAATATGATGTTAATATCTGAGCCAACATGTGTTTGAAATGTTTGAATAAGTTGAGGAGCAGTCAAAATGTATTAGGTGTTGTCTTAATTGTTCCAAAATGATATGTCCAAGCAATTCCTGGTGTTCTAAATCAAACCACAGAAGCGTGCTTATATTTTTATATGAAAGATGATTCGCACTAAAAGCATTCAACTTTGTAAGTATCGTCCCCCAACTTTTCAAGAAAAGTAGGGTACATTGAATTGGTCTTTCAGTACATTCGTCAGTCCGTCCGTCTCACTTTTGTTCACGCTTTATAACTTTATAGCCATTGGAGGTAAAAGAGGGAGATGTAATCATTTTACCGCCTTCGTGATCAAAGGAAAGGGTCCGATGACAAGCAACTTCCATATTTAAAAATATCGCGGTCTGTTCACGATAGCGAATTCCCGCAAGCAAATTCATAGTAACTCTCGACATGTGAATGGTAACTTTCATACCCTAAATGTTTCAAATATAATTGAATACACAAATGATAAATCTTGATATTTGATATTATTCGTAATCGTTAAAGACGATCTTTCCATCGTGCAGAGTAACATTTCCGTCTCTAAATTTGATTAAACACACACAATTATAAGCATATGGAATAAAGTTTTCGTACGTACATGTCGAATCAACAGGTATAGTTTAAATCATGACCCCAAACAATGGAACATTAAACCAACCCTGTGTTATTCAATTCTCTTTGCAGAACTGTCGAATATGGAATTTTAACCAACCGTATCAATTAAAACTCAATATACTATGCCTTAATTCTCGACATAAAAGAAAAGAATTTCAAATGTCACAATTTAATTTAGCATATTATAGTTTGGACCAAAGAACACCCACACATCATTCCAGTAATTAAAGACAACAAAATGACAAGCACAATGAAACTTTCAACCACCGCTGTGTAATTCAACAGATAAAATCTAAAAACTCGACATAGGAATTCGAATATTTAGCACAAACAATTTGATTCTACATGTGAAATTGGAATTCTCGACATACATCATCGAAATTTCAACTGCTACTTTCTCGTTGGACCAAGTGTTGCCCGCTAAGGTGCCTCACGCATGTTTATACTGAATGCGAAAGCGTCCCAGTCGGGTAGGTCAACCTTTCCTTTTACCCATCTATGAAATTACAAACTATACTTAATCTATCTTTTCCTTCCATTTTGTTACAAGATACAAGAATTATCATGTTTGTTTAAATGTAAGTGAACGTAAGTAACATAAGTAAAAAACCCAGAATCTGATGGATTCAAGGTAGAATTTTATAAATTTTTGGGAAAGATATTGGACAGTTTCAAGCGAGGGCCATTAACTTTGGGTATGAACTTCGTGAATTATCTTCCACTCAGAAATAAGGAGATATTGTATGAATACCAGAATTTGACAAACCTAAGCAGTATATTACAAACTGGAGACCCATTTCACTTCTAAATGTGTGATACAAAGTTGATTCTGTATGTATTGCAAGTAGGATTAAAACTGTGCTTCCCACAATTATACATAAGTATCAAACATGTGTTCTAAAAAGACTATACACTGGAGAGAACATAAGAAACTTAAATGATTTTCTGTTTTATACCTACACGCACAATATTCCTGCACGGTTTCTTTTGATTCATTTTGAAAAAGCATTTGACTCAGTTGCATGGCCATATATTGCTGAATATTTATTAATTTTTAAAGAACCAATGATAAATAACCAATAATAAAGAACCAATGATAAAGAACCAATGATAAATTGGATAAAACGTTTTATGGAAACATCCGTCTTGTGCAATTATTAATAGTAAAGTCTCCAATTAGTTTGGTATCAATGGAGGGCTTAGATAGGGGGATCCACTTTCCCCTTATATATTTTATCCTGTGTGCAGAGATTTCAGCCCATGTGATAAGAAAAAATAAAAATATTAGGGGAATAAATATAGGTAATATAACCTATGTTCTTTCTCAGGTTGCTGATGACACATAACTTGTTCTTCATGGTTCAGAGAAATATCTGATGTCTGCTTTACATCTTTGATATAAATATTCCAAATTGTCTGGTCTTAGTATTAATATTTAAAAAAAACAATGGTAGTTAGGATCGGGAGTAGAACAAAGTAGCGACAAGAAATAATGTCCTGAATATAAATTAATTGGGGTTGAACCGAGTTTGTTGTCTTAGATATAAAGTTGTCAACTCACTTGGAAACAAATTACAACTCTTATTTATCCATCTAAAATTCGGGAAATTAAGAACCTGCTAATTCAGTGGAATAAGAGGTGTTTAACTCCATTGGAAGGATGACTGTGATAACTGGAAGGATGACTGTGATAACTGGAAGGATGACTGTGATAACATGTTTAGCTATCTTTAAAATTATTCATCTTTTATTGTCATTACCAAATCCATGTAAACACTTAGTGAACTAAATAACCTCTTTTACATATGTTATGGCATGGGTCAAAGGACAAAATCACAATAAATATTGCCTTAAAGGATTTTCATGGGGAGGGGGGGGGGGAAACGATGGATTAGTTTTTTGCACATTCCATGAAAGAAAAATGAGTGTCGATGTAAAGTAACTTTCAAACAGCGAAACACTCATTAAAAATTTCTTCACCTTTGGAAAGAGCGTAAAAAGGTAGGTTTACACTTCAAACGACGTTTAAACACATTTCAGCGTTCAAAGAACAGTGGTTGAGACTTCCGATTCAATGGCAATACACAGCATCCGAATTAGGTGATGCAGATAGTTTGCGTAATGTTACAAATGTGATCAGGTCAAAAACATAAAATGCACTCTTATCCATACGATTAATCGAAACAGAAAAAAATAATGATATAGTCCTCAATTGAAATTTGATCTAGAATTGATTTACCGTTCCAAAAAAATAATGATATAGTCCTCAATTGAAATTTGATCTAGAATTGATTTACCCTTCCAAAAAAATAATGATATAGTCCTCAATTAAAATTTGATCTAGAATTGATTTACCCTTCAAAAAAAAACTAATGATATAATCCTCAATTGAAATTTGATCTAGAATTGATTTACCCTTCCAAAAAAATAATGATATAGTCCTCAATTAAAATTTGATCTAGAATTTATTTACCCTTCAAAAAAAACTAATGATATAGTCCTCAATTGAAATTTGATCTAGAATTGATTTACCGTTCCAAAAAAATAATGATATAGTCCTCAATTGAAATTTGATCTAGAATTGATTTACCCTTCCAAAAAAATAATGATATAGTCCTCAATTGAAATTTGATCTAGAATTGATTTACCCTTCCAAAAAAACTAATGATATAGTCCTCAATTAAAATTTGATCTAGAATTGATTTACCCTTCAAAAATAAAAATTAGAAGAAAAATTTTAAACAATAATTAATCGGGCTACAGAATCTGTACATGTGGCTAGCTTGATCAGTGCAAAACGTCCTGTTTGAGGGACGCTAACTTAACCCGCTGTTCTTTTTAGGACGTAAATGTGGTGCAATTATTGCTTTTCTTGATTATTGTGAAGGAATGTTCAAGTCATGATGGAAATCGGGGAGTTTTTGCCACTTTGTGTGCACTATGCTTGAATAAAAGGTCATGTGAAGAAAGACACCAGTCACGTCATAAAAGATAGAGATCTTCTCCGGTGTTCAACACTGCAAAACACGATCATACACATATAAAAATGTGAGAATTCCTTATCTTTCTTGACCTTTGCATTAAAAATGTATGCAATTCTCGACTCCATTTGTAATAGTCTGGAGTTTCATATATACATTACTTTATGATATTGGAGTATATACACAGGCATGTTTAAAAGAAAAAAGTCCTTCGTCATAGCCAGGTCAGCCATTGTCTTTCAAAACAATAATCTTCCCATGGAATATGTTGTTATTTGATTACTTTGGTCATGGAGTGTCTTAAGAGACTAAATGTCACAACAATAGCAGCTATAGATCGTTGTCGAGAAAGAGCGGTAACAAAATCATCAAATGCTTGCCCAAGAATACTATTTAAGGCATTATTCCTCTCTCATGTCAGGTTCAAGTATGGTATACTAATGGTTCAAGTATGGTATACTAATGGATATTAGTGTCTCCATTGCATATTTCATGTCCCCCGAGACATAGGTACAGTTTATGTGCTTTAAGTATGATACTTTTCATTGCCATCCTGTTTCACAGAGAAATATGATCAATCGAAAGTCAAAAATAATGAAATATTTGATACAACCAACTATAATATCATGACCAATAGTAACGAAAAAACATTGACAATGTACGAGGTAAGATTTAACGAAATATTTGAATTAGTGGGTGAAATTTCAGATCCATGATAACTTTTTTAAACAACTTTAGGATAAGTTCAAGTTTCATTTTTAAAATGTCCTCAAAATAAAGTCATCGATGTTTTAGAAGCTCCAGTTTGTTACCTGAATGGGTTGTTATGGCAACAGCAAGCATAAAACTAGTCTCATTCAACCAGACCTCTAGCTTGGCTCTGAGAGATCTTAGACAAAAGAGGCTCTGGTAAAATTCTGATTATTCCTTATAACGCCATAACGAAGCTTTCTCAACTCTAACATGATCGTGATGATGAGCATATTTTTTAATTTAGGAGAATATGCCAATACCGGCACTATCTGGATCATAACCCAAGTTTCATTGACCTTATGATAATATGTTTGAGGGTAATTACAAGAGATTATTTGAAGGAAAAAGTCCTACATCGTAACCAGGTTAAAAATTATCAAGTAAAGCAGATCCGTCCCACGGAAGATGTACTTAGAGTTAAACTTGATAATGGAATCTCACGAGGGATCCCCCCATCCCCCCCCCATCCCCTTGGTACCCGCTAGGCAGGGACCAGCATTTCTCGCAGGTGTATTACAGCGGTTCTCAGATTAAGCACACGACGAAACAAATACACCACAACATCACTTCTGCAAAAATACACATCAGATTCATTTTTTTTTTAACATATGATCAGAAACTCTTTAATTCTACTGGAGATATTTTTTCTAATTAAATTCATCATCTGAGCAAACATTTTGTGCAGAAGCGATGATCTGCTGTGTTTCTGGCTAGATGGAGTAGTGAGGCGAAGAAAAAGTGATATCTTGAACGATAACCGTTAACTCGCGGGCATTTTTATATCTCTCGACCTGACCCGTGACTTTCAGAGCAATATATGAAAGAACAAAATGTGTTCCGATTGATTGAATATAATCTAATACCACGGAAAAAAATAACAATGTTTCCTAATGAAATACGAAAATATGAAACGCAAGGCGATTATGATGTGCTTTTGACCGAGAAGTTACGAATGAAAAAATGGTTCGATGCATTCGCAACTTCTCGATCAATCCTTGTTTCGTAAAAAGTCGAAATCGTCCGAATGGCAGCTATCGTCATACATTCGAGGACTACATGTGAGTAGAAGGACTGAATCAAAGTAAATGAAGAACAACAAGATAAAAACTTGCTTTTTATTAAGAGATAATTGTTTAGGATATATAATAAGCACATCTTCGGTACGGTAACTTGATCTGGGCGCTTGCATCGCATTGATAGTGGAAGGACATCGGAATAGTTCTGTAACAGAGAAACATATTTTCAGAACCATCAGGTTTCGAAACGAAATTTTCACGTAAGACAATAATTATTGCAATATTTTTGTGAACATGGTTTAATTACAATAAATTGTATCCATTTCTTTATTCTTGAATTGTATGTTTAAGTAATATTTGCTTCTCTGGAAGGTTCAAGAATAACTGAGCTATTTTAGACGTGTCATTTTGTCACGTGATAGGGTCAACACATTCTGTATTATGCATGCACCGCAAGCATGAAAGTTTGGATGCTTTGCCATAATGTCATGTTATTGATTTAGTAGTGTGATAATGGGACTTTGTGATCGGCTGACCAATTCCGGTTTTCTCAGGCCGAAATCCCTTCTGGATTCCCCGCTTTTCGCCACTGATGATTTTTGTGCACAAGCGTGCATCCGCAATTATAGTCCGCGTGAGTCCGCTTGCAAGCTCTCGTCATATGTTTCGGGTTGGGAAGCTGCAGTGCTGTTACCTTGCAGGCGGATCGATATACGCTGACAACTGTTTACTCGATTTGTAATGCCTGTAAATCAGTTAGCTGCTTTGGGTCGCTAGCGCCCCGGTTCCATGTCTGTGCACTGAGTCGTCGATGGTTTTCCATCTCAACCAACACCGTCTCGAACTCCGCCATGGTAATCGTTTAATCTTCGATAGCCACCGAAGTTTACCGATTGTATTGAGATTGTTGTGTGCTGCTGCGATAATTTCCGAATACTAGTAGATACGTACTAGTTGATGTAATCGTAATGAAATTATTTTGCCAGCGCCGCCCGCGACACAGGTTACTATCGATATAGCTCCAATAGCAAATCCAATTGGTGTGCCTATGATAGTCGCCGTAATCAAGATTCCTGCAACACCCAAGCCAACGGTTCTTGCCGCGGCGAGTCCACAAATAGCATCCACGACAACACACGCGTTGGTATTTCGCGATTAAAATGGTTTTCTAGGTGATTACATCTCGCATCTTTTGTTCCACTTCAATTCATTTTTCACGTCGGTAGCTTTGAGGGTCCATCACAGTTTTTATATTAATAATGTGATCGCTTAGTATAATTGCTCAACAGGCTGGCCTTATCCGGGTGCAACACGCACACGCACTTCTAACTAATTACCCTTTTTGATTAGTACAACTGCCATGCATTCATAGAAAATATCTTCCTGGGGAATATTTAAGTCTTCCGCGAGTGTACGTTCTGGGACCTCACACCACGTTCGCTTAAACTGATTACTCCCTTGATTGTTATCATGTATGCGACCCAATGCGTTCCTGGTCCTGTTGTTGAATCCAAGTTAATGATGCCGGTTTCCCACGTGCAGGGGATCATCGACGCAAGTTCATCCCGCATAAAGATGGCTCGGAAATGCTTGACTGACTTCGTCATCGTGAGTAAATAAAAATTAGTCAGAGGACGGTCTTTCATAGCTGTCAACGGCGAGGCCACAAACGAAGACCTTTGTCTGAGGGTATTTTTCGAATCGTCCCGGGTAGTCGAAGACCTTTTCCTTTTTTTATTCGTCTGCGAGCCGATATATATATATATATATATATATATATATATATATATATATATATATATATATATATATATACCAACCGCCTGATGCGGTTCCAACGGCCCCTAACGCAGCTGTTTTTTAACCACAGGCGCCGCAGCCGCCAAAGTGCTGGAATCGCCGTGAGGAATGGAAATATTCCGCCGCCTTTTTGCATTTGCGTCACCTCCGACTTCGATAACTTTAATGTGACTGAGGTGTTCCTTTGTTTGGCCTCCTGAACATGGTTAAGTCGTGTTTGAGTTAGTCACAAGGAGTCATTTCCAGCTAACTTTGTCGGAGAAAGCCTCAATGTGAGCCCGCAATAGATTCCTATTGCGCTCTTTATTTTCGCACGCTGGTTTTCACTAAGACCAACTTTAACCTGTGACCTCCAACAATAGCATCTTATCGGAAAGAATCACAGCAATGCATCTGTAATCGGAGACAGGGTGCTAAGTTACACGTGCATGAAAGTGCATGTCGGCCACAGATTGCTTAACCAGGTCCATGTTTTCCAACGAAAAGTAACAAATCGGATACAAATGTGTTAAGTCTTTCTGGGAAATCTGCAGACCCGTGTCAACGTTTTGGTCTCGTCCCATGTACGACAATAGCTTGTGATATGCACATGCGACATGATTGTTTACGAAGTCAAGCAAAATTTCTTCTGAGAGTTCATGATGACTGTTTAACCGCAGAGAAACTTCAGACACTCTTAACTTGTCAAATATCATTGTACTAGTGAGCTGTCTGCCACGCGCCAGAGCTATAGTCTGAAACGCCACAAACACTTGTTTTGGTGCGCTGACACCTTGTTGGGTAGTTATTTGCCATGAAAACTGCTGAACGCTTTGTTCTGTCTGTGCTTCCGGAACTCACAAACGACAACAAACGCGTTTGTGCAGCCATCGAAGGATTATCACAGGCATCCACAATGTCAATTTCGACAACACAAATTTTCGATCAACACCTCCATGACGCCGAATTTCATCATTGATTTTGTCCTTTCAGTATAATATAACTGTGTTTGGATCCGAAAATAGCCTTGCAAACATCTCTACAAAACCCATATATATGTAATATGACTGAGAGGAACCGCACACGAAAACGATAATGAGGCGCCATGAAATTGTCCTCAACGCTGTTGAAATCCAAGGTTATAATTCGGGTTGATGTCGGTAAGTACGGCCTCCACATCCGCATCATCAGCTGCGGCGCTGTGTTCTTTAGGTCACCTATGTACATACTGAATATGATCTGCATGATCGGCTCCATCCTTGTGAAACATCATAGAGGGGCCAACGAATCTCGTGTAATCGTCGCTGGATCTGGCGAGTCCAATAATAGTCGTGGCAATGTCAACGTTACTCAAACATGTTTCAATTTCCCTTCCATCAATGAAATAACGTGCGCTACTGAGCAATGTCATGATACCATTGTTAACAAATCCAACCCGGGCACCGTCAGTGTAATCAGCATTGACCTTGTGTACAAGTTGTCCATCGATATCTAAGTAGGTCTCACATTGAAGAAAATACCGAGACGTGTTATGCACTTGTAATTCTATTCGATCAATTTGATTAGGATCCTTAGCCGGTATGAATAATACTGAAAATCTCTTTTGCTTCGATCTATCATCGCAGGCATGTCCATGTCAAACACTGTATCGGGTACTTCTTTGAATTTTGCCATAGGTTTACCAATACATTATCGGTTTCGTCTAATACCTTTTGTGAGACGGCTTTATCGTCCAGGCCCCATCCACAAGCGTAATCTGCTTCCCATTGCCGCATTACAATCATTGAATCAGTGCTGGCTTATGCTAACTCGGCTAGACGTTGATGAGCAGCTTCATTGACGATTTTACTGACCGGCGCGGGCATTGTTGCCGTGGATGAAAAATGTAACTTCTCGTGGAAGCGCAACCGTCTTTGATTCTACCCGCGGTGCCCTAGTGACTAATCGCCGTAGTCGATCTCGAATCGATTGGACCGCTTCCAATTCCAGATTTTTTAATCGACCCGCAGCAGCGCTTTTGATGCTGTCAATGATTTGTATTGCAACTTGTTTAGCGATTGGTGCAGCGCGCGAGGGCAGTGCCGCAAGGACCTTTGGGGCTCCTTTGAACAATCCCCGGACAACATCACCGAAGCTATTTCCGTGGTATGTCGCGTTAACGGTTTTTCTCGAGTTTACAAAACGCAATGGTTGATATATGTCTACGTACGATTGTGATTGTATTAAATATCAGGTCGATCTCTGATGTACAGTTTTATCGTCAAAGTCTCTCCGCGGAGATCCAACGCGTGCCCGTCCTGATCCACAATGATGAAATGAAGGTGCGTCGACCGGAGATTACTGCATGGAAGATACACTGGCGTCGTCGGAGTAATCGAGAGTAAATCACCCGGGGGCGCATTCGGGGAAAACCCGAACAATATAATACCGTGCGACGCGATACTTGACGAACCTGAAAGGTTCGCTCGGTAACTACCACTGATGGCGTCAGAGGTTAGATTGACATGAATCACCAAGGTGATCCTGATAATATCTGGCGTGATATTATAACTAGTAATGGCGGGTCCTGCACGCAGAATTCGTTGGTTCGCGGGAATGTCATTAATATCTTCAGGCCAACCGAGAACTGTTCCCAGCGACGACTGTCCGATATCAACCGCGTACTGTGGAGATTCGATCGAGATGGCTGAGCTGAGTGTGGACTCGTGTACGCGTATGTAGATTTTGGAATCGCGCTTGGTAACTAATGTGATCCTCCGTCGGATCTCTTCACTGACTGAGTCAATGTCGTACGCACCCTTGGAACGTTCAATAACTTTCCAGGTATCTTCTCGACCACCCTCCGACGAGAACACAAGCGAGTTATTCGAGTCAATGTCCACAATAGGTGTCGATCAGATATTAGGGCAACTGTAATACACGCACAGCGACGCTAGTGCGATCTAGAGAGTGCGTGATTGCCCCGCTGTAATTGGTGTAGAGAAAACCATGTCGAATTCCGGTTTCGTTAACGAGATTGTAATCATCGAGGTGACACTCGGGGTTGTATTTCCAATGACACGCTGCATCGCGGCATTGATTTCACGTAAAAAAAGAAGCGCCTTAAAAAACCCATCATCGGTGTTATATACATCATCGATGTCTTCAATGAGTTCATCTATTAACGAGCGCAACGTCTTTGAGTCCATTATGTCGTTGGTGAGCAACCGCTGACAAATGGACGTGGTCTCATTAATGACTTCTGGCTCGTTGTTACCTGCGCGAAACGACACCACGAGTGTTTCCAACCTGTCCACGAGTTCGTTGACTTGTTGCTAGTCTATAGACAAGCATTTGAACCCTGCGGGTTTGAACCCTGCCTGTGTACACCGTCTACTGGAAGCTACACTTAACCAACCAACGGTTCCACCACGGGTTTTACCAAGACCTTGTCCACGTTTGGGTGGTTCCTGGGAGTCTTTTTCGGGAGGCAGATCCTCCAGTGGGGAATAATATTCTTCATCGCCCGTGGGAAACAGAGCATCGGGTTGTTGTTCCCAGGGTATTTGGAATTTTTTACGAAAAGTCTGGGAGTGTGGATTGGCGGTTTCTGAACCTAATTTTCTATATATCGTAACAATCTTGATATAGGATCATCCCTGATTAGTTTTCTAATTTCAACCCACTCCAGAAACACTCATTTAGGCCATTTCGAGTTCTCTTAGGTAGCCTTTAGCGCGGGATTTTCAAAGATCATCTGGCGTCTCCACTCATTAAATTTTTGAGGTGGTGTTGGCAACTCTGATTTGTACTCGGGTGGTGGTTCTTCAGAAAAACTCACAGTTGCCCCTTCATCGTCTTCGGTGTCTTTTGCGATGACGGCTATGGTTTCATCTCGGTCTTTTTTTTTTAATTGCTCTGACTAGAGTTTCATGGCCGCCGCGATTTCTTGCGTGTCTGTTTTGGTATCATTTTACGCGTTTGATTATCTTGTCAATTGGACGCGGTTTTTCTTTTGTTCCCGTCATCCCTGCCACCTGTTCCGAGGCTTTGCTTTTGTTAGTTTGATCAGTGATGCAAATGTTTGTTCGAAGCCCGCTGTCAGGTCTACTCGTGCGGTCTGTCGCGACTGAAGCATATCTTTGACACGTTCGCGGGTACCTATATAATTTTGGAGAATTTCCAGGTGTTCGTGGGCAGCTTTGCGGCATCGGTCAGAGGCCTCTGCTATGGCATCGCTGGCGGAGTTAACCATCGCATGATCAGTTTCAGCAACAGTTGGGTTTTCCTGGATCTGACAGGACCAATGATTAGCGCGCAAAACCGATTTTGGAAACATAACACCGTGTTTGTGTGGTCTGGGTTTTATCAACGCAGAGAAGTCAATGTCGGTGAAATCGGTTTTTCTCTTTCGTGCATCACTACGCGCAAAAATTGTTGAAGAATCGCGAAGCGTTTAACAATCGGTCTCGTGAATTGGTGAGGCGGCTTCGGCATGTAATAGCAGCTTTGAATAATAAAACCAGAGGTATGATTGGGTTATAACCCGCTAACGCGATTCGGCAAAAAACTGTCTTCTACAAAGTGGCTTTGCCGTCACAACCAGCCGCGTTAGACTCACTTGGAAACAATTTGATTCGGTATATGTATGCACCGGGGGACTTAGAACGCGGACAACGTCGTGCTACTGACCCGATGTGGTCCGTCGATGCATTTACGATCTCAGACCGAATTTCATTCTGGGGCAACCAAGTAGTAGGGCATTTGTGCGAGAGGAATCACAAGTGGTTCCCGCGAATACACAATTACCACCAATATTTATTTTGAGATCTGCGCGCGCTCCTACTAGTAAATATTGATTCCATCAGGGAAATTCCATCGCTTGGTATCCAGCTGGGACAAACTTACCTTGAAGCAACGATACACACCCATGCGATGTTTCCTCGACCGAATAAGATTTGCGCGTGTGTGATTTCCCGTCATTGCCGAAGACACTCCACGCATATGATGTGCGTGAGATCCTTTTGCACAACAACTCGAGGCACTACTTTGGCTTTCTTGATGGTTTTACCGCTCTGCGGTCCGATCACGATCGAGTACATTCTGGGTCACAGTACCACGTATTCCTCAATGGGTTTGTCCGCGCACTCATCCTTGAATCACCCCACGACTTTCTTTTTGACGTTGCTGAACAGACGATGGTCCTTCTGGTACTTGCTGGTGTTAAACTCGCACGCGAGCGATGTCGATCCCATATCCGCGTAGACATCGTTGGTGGTAAAGCGTATCAGCAACGAGTCCGTATCCGTGTACAGCATCTTGATGATGTCACCGTACCGTGGTTTGATCTTATCATAGTAGAACTCATATATGAGCAGCTTTGACAAATCCAACACGGACGCGCCAACGTAAAATGATTTCGTCAACTTTAGCTTGACTTTATTGCTGTGTGCCATCAAATATTTTATGTGAATCGAATGCCGAGTCGGCAATCAACCTGTGAAGTTTCTGTTTGTCACTGTTCCGAAGAAGGTCGACGCGGATTCGTTTTCGCAGATTTTCCATGGTTTACCCGAACGCACCATTGCTCATCAGCTTGAATAAGTCCTTTTCAGATTCGTTTGTGGCT
Organism: Margaritifera margaritifera; assembly: GCA_029931535.1. Lineage (NCBI taxonomy): Eukaryota > Metazoa > Mollusca > Bivalvia > Unionida > Margaritiferidae > Margaritifera > Margaritifera margaritifera. The sequence continues at coordinate 1,191,293 of JAQPZY010001361.1, forward strand.
ACCGTTCGCAAATCTTTATTCATCTTAATGTAAGGAGCCATCCGTGCACGTTGACGAAATTGCAGCACCCGGTGGATTTTACACACGCATTTCCAACCGCAGATACAACTGTAAGTTTCGTACGAGGACAACATTGTTGAGTTTGCGGCGCAGGTTCGCGACAAACTTGGTGCATACGGTGAACTTACGCCCGGAATCATCCACGATCGCTAACTTGAACGGTAACAACCATTCGCGGGGAACTGACAACGCGTTCAGGGGCCAGGGGATAATCGTTGTGGGTGTGGTGAAGCTCTCAGGGTATTCCAAATCAACTTCAAAGAAGTATCCATAGTCGCTGTTTTTATTATCCGCAGGATCGATCCACTGAAACTCGCCTAAGGGCATTGGTTGCTTCATCGCCCATCCCAACAGATTGTTTGTATCAAGATATATGATTGTAAATGTTTTGGAGGGCAGGGTCGTATCCGTTCACGAGCGGGTTGTTTGCGCGAGCGAAACGATGACTCGCCATGGAAATCCCGCCGCGGATACCACGCACGATAAACAAGTGTTCATCAATGGCAGTGAACAGTTCCAACTCGATCTTAGTTTTCGGTAGCAGCGCATCCCAAGCAATTCCCGGTGATGAAAGTAATGTGGGGGGGTCAAGCTTGTAATCACGCACGGCGGTATCACGAAAAATCTCAAAAACATCAGCGAGCAGCAGCACGTCGGTGCGCAAATACAGGTAGTGGTAGTCACCGAAATTTCAACAACCAAACACCGACCAGATGTTGTTCGCGTGCGCATTATGCGTGGCGGAAATACCATCGCGGGACAGCAACGAATGGAAGGCCTCAATCGGTGGTAACTGAGTTTCAGAAAACTTTTCTCAGTCACTCAAGTATTTGTAGGGATAGATTCCTTTTTGCACGTAATCGACGAATAATCACAAAGCGATCGTCGCTTCTTGTCGCAAGGTTGTTGACAAGTTTGTTTATGCTGGAATTTAGAAACTGAAGTGAGTCAATAAACTTCAGCTGTCCCAGTCAAAACGTGGTGTATTTTTCCATGTTGTTGGGAATAACACTTATTGGTGCATTCGATGCTGTTGCGACTCCTTGCATTATTAAGTGACCATCATACCCACGCAGGTTATGAAGCACAACCTGAATTCTTGCTTTGTTTGGGTAAATTCGCAAATATATGTTGCATGCGCTGTGTGCAGCTCCTCTGTATGCGCCAGTAATGTGGTAGTGATCGCAAACTTTGGAACTTCCAGTTCGATCAGTGGACGGCACGCTGAAAGCTTCATCACAGATCCAGCAATGGGTTGCTGCGGAAAACTCGCGAATGTCATTACGCTTCATAATCATGTATGCGGGCGAGGAAAGCTATTATAGGATCCATTTCGCTGGAACCTCGAGCGAATTAACAAACACCTCAACCGAGTCCTTACCGCTATATAATAATGGCGGCTTAGTCTGATCGTTAAGCATCTATTGGGTGCAAAATACATGCATGCAGCGTCGACATGGAAACTTTCTCGTATTATAATTGCGCTGTCGGTAAACTATTCGGGGAAAATCTTTAATCCATCCATAGTGGTACCGCGCCGCTGAGACATCGCAGCCGTCCATGTTTTCCATGTTGCTCAACAACAGTAGATCAATAAGTTTAATCCGTGTCTAAGCTTCGCTTCTCGTGGTGGATAGTCGAATCGGCTAAAAACATTTGTTCCAAGTAAACACATTAACGGCGATATAAGGGTCAAATAGTTCAAACTTTTTGATGTCAGTAACCTGAACAGGAAATCCAATGTAACCAGACTTGAGCTCGCTCAGGTGCTGTTTATATTTCCGAGGCTGGTCTGTATGATTGCTCGCAGGATACAGCACGGATAAGATCGCCCACTCGAAACACCGGTTGTCATTGCTTTTCACGTTTATTACTGCTCGTGGTGGAATGCGCGTTGGCGTTAGAATATAATTCGACCCGCGAAAAGGTATGTAGGGGGAAACACCAACGTAAACTTCCGCGCATGTGAAAAGAGTCCATCCTGAACCTTCTCGGGTGTAATTATCAAATTTTCTGAGTATTGATTAAAAACCTTTGTCGACTTCGTCATTGATCATCTGAATATCTCTGCGATTTAACACTGTGCGGGCACTATTGCGAAAGTACGCGCGCATGATTTTAAACCCGTAGTTGGAACCTTTAGTTTTTGCATCGGGAAGCGGCATAGTAAAGTCCGCAACAAGAGTAATGTCCATCTTAGACCCGGAGGTGCCCGAGTGCTGCAATGTTCATATGATGCCCGGACGCATGTTTGAAAGAAGCTCAACAGCATCTCTGCCTGGCTCGTATTCATTTGGGATAATTACCCTGTAATCTTGAAAATTACTAGAGCGCTTGTGTAACGTAAACTCTAGAACTTGGACTCGTCGAGCATGTGCACCGGCCTCAGTGGCAATAGTAGCTGTGATACAGCGACGGCGCTCTTTCACATCAGCAACTACAAGAGCGATTTCGGCCCGCCTGGCCCGTGGAAGAATCTTAATATATAACTGTGCTGATGTTTCACGATGTTGCCTCACAGTCGAACGAGGCCCCACTGGAGAAAATCCTAATAACGCAAGTATACCAGCCTTTGCTGTACCTCTCGGTGTCTTTATTCCACATTTTTGCGCGGATTGTTTCAGTTGATACACAGTTTGCCTCACAACTAGCTGTGGTTCATCTCGGGAAGTTGTCTCGCAGTCAGCCGTGGCTAGTCTGCAAGTCCTAATACTGCAAGTATACCTGTCTTTGTCATACCCCTTGGTATCCTTAATACGCACTCTCGCGCGAATTGCTTAAGTTGATTCACAGTCGGCATGCCCGTATATAAGGGAAAAACATTGCCTAATTGCTCATTTATCAATAAAGTTTTTTTTATATAATATCATTTTGTAGTACGAGGATCAGAAACAGCAATCGCTTCAATCCTAAATATTATTTTTAGCGTGAAATCATCGTTGGGTTTTTCCGTCACGACATTTTCCTTGACGACATCGTTAGCTATTTTCACATTCATGTTGACAAGTCTTCGCCGCTGCGCGCGATAATATTCTGCAACAGATACACATGGTCGCCAAAGAAGATTACGCGACTTGACTCCGATACCACATTTAAGACATGGCCTAGCACCGATTCCAACACATAACGCGATAAAGTGTGATTTGCAATATTCATAATGACACATTCTGTTACAAAGTTCACGTTTTCCAAGGCATACGCCTTGATATCTATTGCGTCTCAATGCCATCGAACATCTTATCTATATGCGGAAACTTTTGGTCTCTAATTTAATTTCTGGTTGCTTCGTTCTTTCTGTTTGTATCGCCTTTCTCTTATTTCCTGCTTTATATACTTTGGTATCTAAGTGAACACATCATAATCCAGAGGATGATATGCATTTTTATGGCCACGATACGTACGATACCTTTCGTAATATCACATCAGGCTCTGCTAAATAAACAGGCTCATCTTCCTTATCCAAACCAAATAGGTAAGGTCTCAGCACGGATAAAAGTTCCTCCAAGCAGCGATCGATAGAAATTACCCCTAATTTGTTATAAAATTTTACACCAATTACATCACCATTCTTTCTATGTTTGTATCCAATAATGTCACACGTCCTGTGCCACCACTTATATTCATGCTCTATGCTTTGCATTTTTCATGTTTGAATATATTTGGTAAACTTATCACATAGAGCCAGCTGACTTGTTACTAACTCGATGTAGATTTTTTCGTATTTTTTCTCAAGGCCGGTGAGTGTGAATGCCATCTGTATATTAATGCTGAAGGCATTTCTCTAAATGCGTTGATCTTCGCTGTCTTCGCTGTTTTTGCCGTCTTCACTGTCTTCGCTGTCTTTCTTTGAATATTTCACTGCCTTCACCGGGTGTTTCACTATCTTCAAGGTCATCAACGGTTGAACTCACTAGCACCGGTGACTCGGTTAACGTCAGCGACTTAAAGTTTTCTTGTACAATATCATATAATGATTTTTCTGGCGTTTTATTATATTCTTCGACAAGTTCTCGTTGTACTCGCTCCAACGCGATCCCTAACCCGTTTAATTTATCAAGATGCTCCGGACACGTCTCTGAAACTTTATTTAGCATATTTTGGGCCTCTTTGACGAATCGATATGATGTATTCAAGCTAAATAACGACTTAATCTATTTTGTGACGTTATAAACGCGCCATTGGTCTGGTAATTTAATTCCTACATTAGCCGGATACATGAATTCTTTCACAATACTATATGTACCAAACTGTATGGTTTCTAAGGGCATTATATAATAGTCCACTGCAATTTTCTAATAGTGAATCACTTATGTGTTGTCAGTGTATATCTATATGTCTGCGAGCTAACAGCACTGCAGCTCCCCAACCCGAAACCTATGACGCAGGCTTTCACGCGGACTCAGGCAGGCTATAATCGCGGATGCACGCTAGTGCAAAAAATCTTCAGTGGGGAAAAGCTATGGGGAATCTAGAAGGGGTTTCGGCTTGGGAAAACCGGAATTGGTCGGCCGATCACAAATTTCCCATTATTACACTACTGATTTACATTTGATCATTACAGATATAGTGCCTAGGTGTCCATATCTCTCTCTTTGATCTTAACTTAGGGAATGACATAACAATCTTGACACAACTTGGTACATAGCCAAAGTTTCATATACCTTAATTGATGATATTTGACTGGTATATTTGAAAAATAAGACATTCATTGCAACCGCGTTAACTATTGTTTGGTAAATCAAAGACCTTGCCATTGTTGTTGTCATGGTCAATACTCTCTTGATAGACCGAATTCCACTACATTTACAGTCATGATTGTTATCGACATGGATTAGTATCAAAATAATCGAATTATATGCCTAAATGCTTCTTTACAAATTATACATACCATATGACCGGTTCCAGCATGGTAAACTAATGGCTGTCCGTGTCTTTATTGTGTATTCCACGTTCTCTAGACATAAATACAGATTATTTGCTTTGAATGAAGTATCGTGTAGAAATAAAATAAGAAAAACATGACGGAAGTATATGGTACTTTAATTAAAATAATTTTTCAGCACTTGCAAGTAAAGAAAGAAAATAATGACGATAAATGACGATAAAAATTAATGCATTATTTGAAATACTGACTGTTTTGTAAAGAAAGTTATAGATTTATTTTCCAACCTTAATCTAAGTTCGAGTTTTGTTTTTAACTATTTTGACAATAAGGATACTGACATTTTAGAAGTTCAAGTTTGTAAGGTAAGTTCGCAAAGCAAGAAAGAAACATTGAACAGATCGCCAGAAAGTCACGTCATGAACACTGGCAGCTGATCATCACGAATAATAGACTAAATTGTCTACATCTTCGTAGATCTTTACCTACCAATGTCGATATCAGTTTGCATCATAAATAGTCTAGTGACTCTGATACATTACATTGCTGGAATTTCAAATGAGAAAAAAATGAATAAAAAGCCGCACATTATAACGAGTAAGCAACCATTTAGTATATCAGAATCTTCCCATGGAAGGTGTACTTGTATTACCTTGGTCACTGAATCTCTCTGGAGACTACGTTCCGCCATATTGTCAGTTGCAGAATAATATGGACATGTGTACACATCAACACGCATTAAATTATCGCTAGTACATGCTTGGTTCAAAATATGACAAATGGTTAGCTGCTTGGTTGGTTGGTTGGTGATTTACGGCACATCAATACATGAAGGTTATATCATGCCGAGGTCATTGGAGTAAAGACCCCGTGCCGGAGACACATCACGGCAAACTAACCGGGCTGATCTGATGGTAGGATTCAAACCCGCACCTTTCTGGTCGCGATTCTGGCATGTTAACCACTGAGTCACCGCGGCTTTAAAAATATGGTCAAGTAATAATTGTATCATATTTCTATTTCATATATGAACATAATATGCATAAGGGTCGATAGCTGCCATAAGTAAAAGCTTAGATTATCTGAGTAAATGAAGTACTGTGTAAATGAAAATGACCCGAATAAAAGTGTGGCCGGTGCTGAAAGAACGTAGCGTTCCATCGAAATAATATTTTTTCAACACCATCTAGTTACTATAAACTAATCACACACCCTATATGTTCAGACATTAAATTCACACAATGCACGTGATTCTGGCAATATTGTGAGGAACGTTATCCATATAAATTTATTCAGTTTGATTATGGGCTGAAATCGTGTGTCCTTCCAATGAAGTTTCTAGAATAAGGGTACAAATGTTTCAGGCGATCGAGTTTATCACGTGAAAAAGCCAGTACCTTTTAAATCCTGCTAACGCAGCAAGCATGAAATATTTTATACATTTCGAAACTTTACTCTCTCTCTCTCTCTCTCTCTCTCTCTCTCTCTCTCTCTCTCTCTCTCTCTCTCTCTCTCTCTCAAATATTAAGTTACAAAGTGCATGCCAGTTTTGAAACGACTTGGATCTCAGCTGAGTTTCTTAAACCTTACTTTATGATATTCAAGCATGACAATGCAGTTTTATTTAAAGTTAAAATTATTCATCTTAACTTTATCAGTAATTGTCTAGCAAATCAAAGACCTTCAATTGAATATATACTGTACTACCCTGATCTTGTATCTACTAAGAGACCATATGCCACTAGATTGGCAGCCACTGATCATTATCGACACGGAGTCATATCAATAGTATCAAATGATTGTCCCACATGCTCGCTCACAAATTATTCATATATTGAACACTTTATAAGCATGGTAAACAAATGATGTATGTTTCTTTGTACGTATGTATTTAGTAGTGTTTTACTGCACATCAGCACAAATGGGCTTATGGTGCCATCTAAAGGTAAAGTTTTAAAAATGTCAAAATGAATTGCACATAAATTTAGGAAGATAAACCCTCCAAAATAAATGTAAACGTTAAGTAGGGCAAGATAAAATATAAAACGTAAAGATGTCAAATTCTGTAAAATGCATATAAAATAACATAAAGTTAACACATATAAAATAACATAAAGTTAACACATATAAAATTCTTAAAACATAGTTCAGATTTGTTGCATAGACCACATTCCCTAAAAAATCCAAGATTTTCTCAAGTGATACGTTCTCATACTGTTTTTTTCATTTTGTTCACATGAGAATACTTCTGTCTCAAATGGTGGAAATCGACACACTGGACAACAATGTATTCCGCTGTCAGTGGACACTGGCATGGTATGCATTCCGGTTGAAGTTCACCCTTCAGGAGGTATGCATGAGTCTATGACTCAGGTAAGTGTGTCCGATACCCGATCGGCACAATACCACCTCATGTCTCCGATGTGTTCTATACGAGGGATGAAACTGTCCTATAGTGGGTTTGATGTTCTTACGTTTATTTGCCGAGTTTTCGTTCCACATACTTTCCCAAATATGACGAACATGCTGATTTATACAATATTTATTATCAGTATGTGGAATCTTCCATTCGGAACGAGTGACATGGATGTTTTAAACATAAGAAATGTTTTATAATATTGGGACATGGATATGACGTTTCATTAAACCATTTAATATAATTGATGTTTTGCGTGTGTTCTACCATTTTATGACGTTACGCAAGGTACATGTGTAACATCTGAAGTCTCTGAATAACATTTAAATGTTTCCACTGAGAATTTTTGTTTTCTAATGAGTAAAATCAATGCATAGTTTGTCATCTGATAAATAAAATAACAGTATTGTATTTTCTCAGGAGGGAAAAAGAGATTCTTTGGTGTCCTTCTTATGGTTTTGGAGCAATTCTGCACTTCTCACTACGATATGGTAGGGATTTTTTTTTTAAAATACCAAAATGGCGCATTTCTTGAAAAAGGGTTACGAACTTCCAGTTGTGTTATTGCTACTATTTACATACTTTTATTTTGCAGACTTGTTGGCCAGTTGAGGTGGATGCTAGTCAGTAGGTATGGGTGATGGTGAGTAAGTGTATATGCTGGTCAGTTGCACTGTGTATTGGTCAGTAAGCATGGGTGCTGGTCAGTAGCTGTAAATTCTGGTCAGTAGGTATGGGTGCTGGTCAGTAGGTGTGGGTAATGATCAGTAGGTGTATGTGCTGGTCAGTAGATGTGATTGCTGGTCAGTAACAAATTTTTCAACATGGCAACACAATGTTAATTCACCTTGTCCCCCAAGTGAAGTTAATATTAATTTTTTATTGTCCCTATAAATTTTCCAAAAGCGGCACTATGGGGACATAATGATAATTTCTCATTGTCCTTGAAGTGCCGCTTTTGTCCCCATTCTACCGGCCTATACTAGTAATAGTTCACCCGGCGTATGTACTGGGAAATATAGTCAGTTTTTTTTATGTCCTCACATTGTACGAGTTATGTTTACGTGTAATCAATATTTGTATATCTGGGCATTAAATCTCTCAGTCATGTAAACTCTTACGTGTAGAATGTATTCTACTTAGTAGTAATCAAACCTCTCAAAAGACAAAATTTCAAAATATTAGAAGCCATTTAAGACTTGGATACATATCAAAAGCATCGATAGATCTGACCTACTTGGGCGTAATCAATTTATCCATTTTGTACACACCCCTATTATAAGATGGTCAACCGATGGTTATTCATATTTCAGTACTGTGTTTCATGTCCTTGGGGAACTGCCAACTCTCAAAAGCATGGGCGTGGATCACTGCCTTGCAAAAAGTATAACGGAATTTAAAATAGATCTTCTGACGTCATTCTTACTGTATTTCCACAGGGATCTGGGTCATGCCAGAACAGTGTTCCTTACCCAAGTCGTGTCCAAACGTCCGTACCAAAGAGTAAAAAAATATACCTAAGGCGTGACTTATCTCGATCGCTTCGTCAAAAAGTTATCTATCTATCGATGCCGTTCAAAAACTTCAGACCTTGTCTACAAAGTTTAATTTTTGCTTGTTAACGACAAATGTTGAGCTGCTATATATAAGTCCCATCGAGCCTCCACATAAGCTCCGCCCACAGCTAATCTGATTGGTCAGTTATAAGGTCAAAAGGTATTCTACCATCTTTTCTACTAAAGTTTGCTGAGGAAAGACGTAACATCATATATTTGATCCAAATTGTTCACATTTACCGTCTTTCCTTAGCTCTTTTTGTTAAAAAAAATGGTAAAATGCTTTATAATCGACAACTTAGATCAGCTATAGGCTGAGATAAGTTGCGGGTTTGCTTGAAATTACGTATGGCATGTTTACTCTCCATGAACATGTACGATATAAACTGTGTAGACATCATTCCGACGTTAGCGAGTGGTAGATAGAAAAATGTTTTGCCGAAAAATTTATATAACATAATCGTATCACAGCAGATACTGTATGATATATAAGATTGGAAAGAAAGTTAGCTTTGCGTGAGCTGAAGACATGGAAAGGCGAGACGTAGTGGTAGCCTAAATGCTACCTTACTAGTCCTCAATCACATTGCAACTCCGGCATATTGAATTTTTAGGAAAGTATTTCAAAATAAAAAGAAAACGAATGAAAGGAGCAAAATAAGTATGGAGTAGAGAGGGAGTATTATTTAGAAGTTTAATGTTCTTAATGAAATGGTGCTTAAGTATAGGTATTCAAAACTTCATATGACAAGGATGTGAATGAGAGGGACGGGAAGTAGCACGTGCGACGAGGATGAGTCTTATCATCTACATTTCAAAGCTGCTGCTCTCATGTTATTTGAATAAATATTACCAACTCCATTCAGCCAACACACACACACACACACACACACACACACACACACACACATATATATATATATATATATATATATATATATATATATATATATATATATATATATATATATATATATATATATATATATAATACTAGCATGTATTTCATCACAATAACCTTTTTAAGAGTTCAACAATACGACTGATGCCGGGTAATTGTTATAATTGTTATAAGCTTCAGTGTATGTTAATTATACTACTAAATTGTTATAAGTTACCGTGTAGGTTATGTTAATGTAATACTACTAAATTGTTATAAGGTTCTGTGCAAGTTATGTTAATTTAATACTACTAAATTGTTATAAGTTTCCGTGTAGGTTATGTTAATGTAATACTACTAAATTGTTATAAGCTTCCGTGCAGGTTATGTTAATGTAATACTACTAAATTGTTATATGGTTCTGTGCAGGTTATGTTATTGAAATACTACTAAATTGTTAATAGCTTCCGTGCAGGTTATGTTATTGAAATACTACTCAATTGCCATACATATGAATCATTTAAGTGGTACAGTGCACAATACCCTGTAAAATCGGTGGTCAGTGAATGTTGTCTTCATGGCTGTAAGGCCAGAGTTTCTGATAATTTACCCTAGTATTTCTGCTTAAACAAAAGATGACCAACATCAACAGAGGATCATCTGACTTCCATCAAATTGCTGACCGACCTTGCGTACTGAGTAGTCTTGACCCACTATCGGTTTCTATGTCATTAAAAGTAGTAAAAGAACGCACATACGTCGTTTAAAAAATTTAATATGAAATTAACATATTAGTGTCGGTATGTGTTTATTAAATTGTTATGTCTGCCGCCTTGTGATAAGTTCATGTCATGCAAATGACGTGTTGCAATACAGTTCTGACTGTCTGAGGTAGGTAACATTACTAGTTCTGAAAGGATTCCTGAACATTGAGGAAATTTTGACCAAAGTCGAACGTTTGACTTTGAGTTACGACACAGGTACACATATCTGTCAAAAAGTTGTCATTTTTCTAAACAGTAGCTTCCTTGTTGTTTACACCGTACAATCAATAAGGCGGTTTTCCAAGGTAGACCTCACTTTTCATATGACGTCATACGCTGCCATAAGTATAGTCCGTTTGCTGTTTTTTAACTTATAAAATTCATGTTTCTCCAAATTTTTAAGACCCAGACAATTACTAAATGACTCGATTGTTTTTGTTTATTCTTGGACAAACTGCTGTATAATTTTTCCATAATTTTTAAGGTGTTTGTCCCATACTTTAATAGCTCACAAACAATCACTTTAAAAGAATTACCACGCGGGTGTAACTCAGTACATTTAACAGCACAAACACAAGATGTGATTGGCTGTCACTCGAAGTTAACCTGTCGCAATGTGCATGGGAAAGTAATGTTTGTTTGCTGACAACTGCGTCCCACTTCCGGTGCTCGTGAGACCGCAAATAACTATCATCCTCCATGTTTAGCGAAGGTACAGAAGCGCCGTGTTTTGTTTCCTATGATGCACCGCGCCGATGTGAACCTACCAACCAATCACTGCAGTTAAGGGGGAAGTTTCCAAACTAGCTGTTGTGGGAATGACGTCACTGTTGGGCGAATAAAGTCACTGGCTAACCAATTAGGAGACGTGGATTTAGTGGTTATCGGTCTATGATACTTGCTTGCACTTACCATCGCACTATATCACACACAGAAAGCACAATGTTAATACTTTGTATTTGCCGGGGGAGGGGGGGGGGGGTCCGTATGGACTGCCAGTTGTGTTAGATGTATATGAAAATGATGATAAGAAAAAACACAACTTTCAGACTTTAGGTTCCTCAATTGTAAATGCACGTGCCAGTGTTTATATATATATATATCTATATATATATATATATATATATATATATATATATATATATATATATATATATATATATTGTAACACGCACAGGGGTTCCTCTACCGAGCGAATCAAACACCTGCGTGAGGTCGGGCTGGAAGTCCCTTGTTTCCCCTTTTTCCAAGGACTTCCCGACAACATTCGTTGTCAACTGGAAGTTCTCGTAACGCGCCCAGACTATGATAGCTACAATTTTTGTCTAATCAATCAATAAATGACCACAATATCACAACTACAACTTCACATTTGCATGGCTTTTCTTCACATTTGCATGGCTTTTCCTTGTTAGCATTGCCGTGCCATGAAGCATACATAACACAATTCAAACACCCAATGCAGGGAAATACTAAAACTGGATCAATAGAATCTTGTCTCTATTTATTTTTAGGTACAGATAGGATAAGCTCTGAATATAATTCTTTACTAACATTTCACTTTTCATTATTAACCAATGATGGACCACCAAACCCGTATATTCTCTACCCATTTCTAGACTGGTTCACAGTTGTTCTTACGAAACCAGTTCATGTCACTGCCAAGTCTCTTAACAACTCTAAGTATGACGTCTGTTCCTAGAAATTGGCTAATTACTCGGGCTGGGAAATATTTTCCAAACACCGACTTCCCATAATCAAACAACTAATCACTAAAATCTAGCGAACCCTTAAATGGAGACTTAGATACAAATGGAACATACCCAAATTTATTACTATATATATATATATATATATATATATATATATTCAATTCAAGTAAGCTTTACAGTTTATACGGCCCCATCCTTTTAGCAAGTTGCTCAAGTAATTTCTTTTAAGTAAAACACCTTGTTTATTTGTTTGCAATTATCATTATTAAACATCTGCTCTAAGAAAAGTAACTTGTAACTACATTTACCATACCAGGGGCGGATCGAGCGATATCGTTTAGGCGGAGAGTAAGCAAGTAAGAAAGAGATCTCTGGGATCTATTATAAGCGTTTCCAGGGCATACTTGTAACCATCTAACTGTAAAGAAAACTTACCATAGGAAACGTTTCGGTTGTTTCGCGCTCATTTCATTTTTCGGGGCGGGACCCTTCCCCACTGCATACTTCAGTCGCAGTACCCACATTCCACAACTGATACACAATTAGCAAAACATGAGCGAAAAGGAATAAAAATGAACTTAAAAAAGAATGCAAAATAACTGTTATATTACTAACAAAAATAATGTTGGTAATTGAAGATTACTGAGAGTTAATGTATAATTGTAATTTAAACAAGGAAATTGAAACCTTGCTCTACCTTCACCCATAATTTTCTTTATCTTCCTTTTTCTCTTTGAATTGATTAAGCAATGGATCTGTACGTTTGACCCTAAAATAACAAAACCTCTGTCCAAATACGTTTTGCACATGTTTTTCGGAAATAACTGTTTTTTGTTATCTGTCATCTGATAGAAAGGTGCCAGTGATAAAATTTAGTTCAATTCATCTTCTTAACAAAGGTTCCATCTCAGTAGAACCTTAACTTACGTCGCTGATCAGATGACTAACACTTTCCTATCAGACATCTAACACTTTCAATCAGACTGCAAATGAAATCGTTATCGCCGAAAAAATGCAAAGACGTACCTGTAGGGAATTTAGTTCGACGTATGGGGGCATGCAACCATGATCTACCGGAGATAAATTTCACTGCCACTCTACCCCCCCCCCCATCCCCTTATAGAAAACTGACCACTCAGTTACGTAAGAAACTTACTTCAGCGTCAGCTAAATTACCTTAATAGTTTTCTCAATTTTAATATTTCCCAATACCTCATAATAAAACAGTATTTTCAAAGTACTGTTAGTATAACACTTACATTCCTATTTTCAGTGATATCTTTCACGTCAGTCTGAGTTCATTTACGGTTCCTTTACGTTCATTTTCAGTTGCAGTTTGCTCATATTTGGTTTCCTTTCATTTTCGGTAATTAGGCACCTTTTAAACGCCCCTCCCCCACCGAACTATGACCTAATTGTCATCATCATCATCATCATCATCACTATCACCTTCACTGAGTGCTTTCCTCATAAGTGAGTAATTGCACTTTAGTAAAAGCTGCAACATGTGTGACGCACGGGCTGCTTTTTTTATACAATATAAAAATGCTTATTTTGTACAATTTAAAAGCTGATTTAAAAACTGGCATGGTATCTATATCTGTTGACAGTTGACGATGCCTTGGCGGAACGCCTTTAGGGAGTTGATCCCACAGGGGACTAGGGCAGTTGTATTCCATAATCTAACTGGACTTGTGAAAAACAAAGTACAGGTATGCTTGGATTCTGGCATGTGGTCGGAGGAACTTTATAGTATGTCCTTGGTGTGGCATCCAGACATAACCAAATAATATCCAATCGATAGAAGACTATGCGGTGGAGCATTACAACTTTGCATCTAACTCGACGGGTGCGCAGCTCTTCGACATGTCAGTCTCTGTAACATATGTCACATTGCTGGTTTGGCGGAAGTCGCTAGTCGCTAGTGACGAACCTGGCGGCTCTTCTCTGTACTCTCTCTATATAGCCTCAATGTTGCGCCGTGTATAAGGATCCCAAAATGTTGAAGCGTATTCCAAACATTCGACGAACTAACATCTTGTAAGCTTGAGCTGATGCTGCTATTCAGGAAATCAAGTGTGGAATGAACTTTTTTGGTGATGATACCTGCATATGAATTCCAAGACAGGTTTTTACTGATAATTAACCCAGATACTTGGTATTATTAACTCTTCCTAGAGTAAGACCATAGATGGAATCTACTGTTAGGGATTAGCACAGCTGGCCATGGCAAGCACTCGCATTTGTCTGGATTCAAATTCATCTGGCATGTGCTTTTCCCAAAAAAGTTGGAGGTTGACAAGATTCTTCTGGAGAGACATCCAATCTTTGATTGATTTACCTTTATGGTATAACAGACAGTCATCAGCAACCAGGCGAGCCTGATGTAGGGTACAATATGGCAATTCACTAATGTGCACTAAGAAAAGTAAGGGTTCAAGTATGATACCTTGGGGTATACCTTAGGTAACATAGCAGGATGTTGATGTCTTGCCATCAAGCACTACTTCTTGCGTTCCGCATGACAGAATGTTCCCAATCCAGAATAGTATGTTGTCCCTCGCTCCATAATGGTGTAGATTGAGTAGAAGCCGTTGATGTGCATCCTTGTCGAAGGTTTTGGAAAAATCTAAGAGAATGTTGTCCAATTGATTCTCCAATTGCTCACCTGAATTCAGTCCTGTGGCTAGGTGTTGATGTTTTCGTTTTCCAGACGTGTGATGATGGAGCTTGAATTATACGTTCAGTAACTTTGCAGCAGATTGAGGTCAGTGAAATGTGACAGTAGTTGGATAGATTTGCTATGTCACTTTTCTTCTATGCCGTGGAAACCTGTGCCTTTTTCCAGTCTATGGTACCTTGCTTTGGCTGATGGATGCATGGAGAATGTTGGTTGATGCAGGAGCGAGTTGGGTTGCCGTTTCACATATTAGTCAGCCAGGAATATTGTCTGGACCAGCGGCTTTACCTGGATTTATATCCTTGTGAAGTTTGGTAACATCATTTATGGATAATAGAGGAACATGAGGAGTTGAGGTAATTCCAAAATCTGGCATATTACATGTGTCTTCATTCACGAGCGCTAGAGCGAACTGCTTATTCAGTATATCTGCCTTGGTTGCATTGTCACTAAATGTGAGGCCATCTCTCTTCAGTGACGAGACTCCACAGCCGTGTCGTGTATGATGATTAAGTGAACTGTCATAACGATGCCACAATGTCAGGAGTATTCGCTGCAATGCCGCTTCATCATCTTAGTGGCTTTGCACCTGTATATGATTCTAGAGATTTGGTAAAGGCCAGAGTCTGTCGCTTGCCAGCTATGCTTCTTTTTCTTGAGCCTTTGCTCTTACATGGTATGAGCATTCTTTTGGAGTTCCACAGAACTACACTAATGGCATTCAGGTACACAGGCTCATCGTTTAGAAGTCTGCTACACTTGACTTGCACCATTTCTTCTATGTCTGACGTATAGAGCACATAGATGCTGAGCACTCACAGATGTGCTGACAGACTGCTCACTGAATATTTTCCAGTTAACTTGTTACACTATAGACCTTGCGCTTTATGGGGAGGTTTTTTGTAGCTGAATGGAGCTGTTCATTATGGATAGCTTATCTCTCAAGATATGCCGAGGTAGTTGTTAAGGCAATTTATAAAGTGAAGATCTTTGGGGGATGGGGTAGGTATTTTGGAATGGGATGAAGTCCACTAATTGTTTGTTAATGGTTCAAGTCACATTCTTTGGGATGAAAAATAAACGATTGATGACCACATTTCGTACTATACGATATGATATCACATCTAAGGATGATATGAATGGTGTGGTTACTGATATGTGGTTTTTGCGTTAGGTGATGATATAATTGGTGGTTGTGATGCGATTTTATTTAGATTGTAGGACATGAGATGGAGTTAAGTGTGGAGTAGGAATGAGTTAGTCTAGATTTATTTGGAGGAGAGGAATAGTTGTTTCAGCGATATTTATGAGATAAGATCGTTTGGTGAATGTAATTGCACTTTTCTGGGAATGGTAGATTGCATGCACGTATGCCAATATGTTGCTTTGGAGCTCTACAGATTGCACATATTTGAGAAAATCCTGATTGGCAGCGCAGTGGATGCTCCGACTCAGGATTTCGTACCATGTTTCAATATGTATTGCTAACAATATCTGACTTTAGTGAAATCATTTTTTGGCAAGAAAATTAAAAAAGTAAGAGCGTAAAATAATTATATACAAATCACCTAAAAATTTGTCAAAAAATTGTATTTGGTCGGCATTATTTAAATATATCTTTAAAAAATAAATAAATATTCAAACTGTCCTGCAGTGAAGTAGCTAACATTGCCAACTATGCATTGCCAACTATGCCAATGTAGCTTCGCGGTAAAAATTTTGAAAACGAACTCTAATAGTAGCGAGGTCCACTGGGTCCCCCTCAATAATAATGGACTGTATATATAGTTTATTGCAGCATGTAATATAAGAAGCGACATTACTAAGACTGACTACGCCATTGTAAACAAAAGTCACCTTTCCGGTACTTTTACATTGTACTGAATTAAAGACATTTTGGTCCTTTTATTTGTTGTTGTTGTTGTTGTATCTATTTGGTGCATTTAAACTAAATAATATCTTGCTTAAACGAAATAATATATTGTTTAATTGAAATAATATCTTGTTAAAACGAAATATATTGTTGAAACAATATAGTATGTTGTCTAAACGAAGTAACATATTGCTTAAGCGAAATAATATCTTGTTCAAGGGAAATAATATCTTGTTCAAGGGAAATAATATCTTGTTCAAGGGAAATAATATCTTGGTTAGGCGAAATAATCTCTTGTTTAAGCGAAATAATCTCTTGTTTAAGCAAAATAATCTCTTGTTTACGGGAAATAATATCTTGTTCAAGGGAAATAATCTCTTGTTTAAGCGAAATAATATTTTGCTCAAGGGAAATAATCTCTTGTTTAAGCGAAATAATATCTTGTTTAAGCGAAATAATATCTTGTTCAAGGGAAATAATCTCTTGTTTAAGCGAAATAATATCTTGTTCAAGGAAAATAATATCTTGTTCAAGGGAAATAATATCTTGTTTAGGCGAAATAATCTCTTGTTTAAGCGAAATAATCTCTTGTTTACGGGAAATAATATATTGTTTAACCGAAACAATATCTTCTTTAAGCGAAATAATATCTTGCTTAAACGAAATAGTACATCCTGTTTAAACAATGCACTATTTTTTATCATTGGAGCTCTTCTTTAGTGAATCAAGAAAGTAGTTTAAATATGTCTAAAGAGTCAAGACAAGAGGGAAAGGTTAGTTGCATTTTATCATCAATTTGGAAATTCTCGGATTTTAAGCTTTGATCCATGGCATTATAATCAGTATGAGAACTCTCCATAGAATATTGTGGAAAATTAGTTTGTATCGACGTCGGCATTATTCTGATATCTTGGATGTAGCAATTTTCATTCAGAACCAACTGAATTGTTTCGGCAAGGCTATAAATGGATGCACTTCAAATGCCTTTAACATGATTCTGTTATACCCAGAGAGAATGAGAGGTTATTGATATGATATATTGACCTTGCTGGTATTGCATGGTGGAATGGACATTTTCTTTTTAGACGGCAGTATCACTTCAAAGGTCCAAACTATGTTTGGCAAATAGATTCCTACGATAAACTAAAACCTTCATAGATGATTATGTATTAATCAATGTATGGCCGGGTTTTCAAGACAGATGATTTGGTTAGAAGTCTTTCGTACTTGACACGACCTGTTGATGGATATTATGTACAAGCAGTTAAATCAAGACCAGGCTGTCCATTGAAAATAAGAGGAGACTTAGATATACAAAATGACTACATCACTGCTCTGCATATATATATATATATATATATATATATATATATATATATATATATATATATATATATATATATATATATACAAAATGACCACATCACTGCTCTGCATATATATATATATATATGCATACATACACGGACGGTAAGATGTATGGGTTTATGGATAAATGGACGGAAGCTAGATACATTGACATGTAGATACTATAATTGGATTCCAATAGTTGTAGTTAGAGGAGGAGGAAGTTATGTTCGATTTATATATATATATATATATATATATATATATATATATATATATATATATATATATATATATATATATATATATATATATATATATATATACCACCAGATTAATCGTACGTCAATTATACCAACCGTCAACATTGTAAATGTTTTGGTGTAATTATCTCAAGTGTATGTAAAAATTGAGAATGAGGCCCGAATAACATTTTACTTCATGCCTACCTACCTAGCTACACGCATTCATGCATAATTACAAATAAGCTGGTTGTTATGGGTTTAACGCCATTTCTCAGCACATGATAGGCTATACATGTCGGCCAGTATATCTGTTGGCCGAGACCGAGACAGAAGTGTGATGTCAGTGAGCTCCTAAGACCACTCGGCCACCCGGAGCCCCATCTTACAAATAGGGCTTTATCTTTCGTTATCTTTATTGATTTCTTTACACATTTTGGCTAGATATGACATGTGATGTAGCACGTAATTCTGTCAGATGCAAAAACTAACTTATTTACAAAATAATGTTCATTTAGGTGTCTTTATATCCGTACGTTTGTGGATATATTGTGATATGTCATGACCGTCCGTCACTGTTTTTCTTGTTACCTCGGTTCCATCTACATCCATTGAGGGGAGTGAGCACATTAAGCAGACGACAGCGAAGGTTTAGATCTCGAATACAACTCGACGGCGACGAGGTGGTGGGGGTCAGAAGTCATATTTTCATAGGTTATATGGACTCTTCCTTGTACCCTGAACTCCATCTATCTGGATTGATTCAGGGTAACCATATTTGGTATGGTGTTTCGGGAAGATATGTAAATGATAAATAAGGTTTCCAATTCTGAGTGCAGACATGGTGTAGGTGTGGCGCCGGGACTGCTGTGTGTGGGTGTGTGTGTGTGTGTGTGTGTGTGTGTGTGTGTGTGTGTGTGTGTGTGAAGTAAATATAAACGCTACAAAGTGACTTCAAAATGAAGTCTTACTTGGAAATTGACATGATTGTTGTGCTTTGAGTTACCTATTGAGTACATCGACGTCCGTCAATTTTTCATTTTGTTATGGTCTTCTGTTGAATTTATAAGGCTAACATTTCGATTTCAATCAAGATTTTCTTTTACAAAAATGGATAATGGACACTAATATGATACACTGCTGAATCTCTGTAATTTCTTAATAAGGTTCGATACCATCGATATCGGTCAATAGCCCATGTTTGCGAAGGAAAATATATTTTAGTCAATTTTTTTCTATGCAATTGATTTATCGAAATGCATGATTATCTAATTAGACTTCATACATCAGTCTTAAATTTCAAATTTGTTGAGTTTATATGCGACTTGAGGGAACTAAATGGAAAATTTAGGTGATTGGTGCTTGTTCGTAACTTGTCGGATTGTTTCGGCACTCAACGCATTAAAAATTCATATTATTATAGGACTGTGCAACAGCGTCCGATTTACAAATCCCCAGATTATATCCCGTGGTCAGTAAATAAATGTTTTCGAACTAACTTATGCATTTGTTTCTCCTGATTATCTTCCAGTTAAATGTTCCAAGCGATAACTACTATAGTGTTTGCCTAAACAATGGTGGACATTTTCTTCCTGGGGACACACACACACACACACACACACACACACACACACACATATATATATATATATATATATATATATATATATATATATATATATATATATATATATATATATATATATATATATATATATATATATATTATTACGACTCTATGGTCTAAGAAAAATGTAACAGAAAGAAAGTGAAACCAAGAATTCAAGTAAAAATCAACAATCAATTTATTTCTAGATAATTAAAATGAAAAATCAAAAAGACACTTACAGTAATGTGAATTAAAATCCAAATAATCCAATAAGAATTAGTGTTCTAATCACAAGTCCTAATATAGAATGTTCCGAATGCACGGGTATCCTTGAATGTTGTGATATGCCAATGGTCTTTAAAATCCTGATGTACTAGTAGTCTTTAATGTGCTGATGTCAAAATGAAGTACTCCAAAATATCACTGAATAAGTTCACATAAATTCCAAAATCATCAATTAAAAATCCAAAATCCAAAAGTTTTTGAGCACTGTTACAATCCAATGAATGTTTAAATAATTCCTCTCTTAGAATTTGGAATGACTTTCCACAACTGTAATAGTTCTTTACAAGACTGCTAGTAATGTCGACACTGATAAACTGTCCACTAAACATGGTATATATAAAGATTGGTCACTTGACAGAATGTTCTAGAATATGTGTCATCTTAATGGAATTTTACTTGTATGGACATGACTTTTTACACATAACTCTAAGGATTTTCCAGTTTTATCTGTAAACAAAATCAACCTTGACCTCAAATTTGGTAAACATTTTGTTTATTAAAACTATCCTTTAGCTCAAATCTGAAGTAAACAACCTAACTCAAGGACACTAGTTAAACATGTTTTTTCTCATAAACAACATTAAGATTTTTTAAAAAATATTAAAGTCGAGAAACATTTATAATTTCCTAAAATATCTATAATAAATATATAAACATCATACATAACAATATATATATATACATACATATATATATATATATATATATATATATATATATATATATATATATATATATATATATATACTACCCTTACTACTACTTCTACTCCTACTACTACCACTACTACTACTACAACTACGACTACTACAACTACGACTACTACAACTACTACCATTATTACTACTACCACTAATAATACTGATACTACCACTACTACTACTACTACCACTACTACAACTACTACTACAACTACTACTACTACTACTACTACTACTACTACCACAACTACTACTACTACTACAACTACCATTATTATTACTACTACCAATACTGCTACTACTACCACTACTACTACTACAACTATCACTACTACTACTACCTCTACTACCACTACTACTACAACTACAACTAATCAGACTAAAAATAATACTATTCCTACTACTTCTGCTACCATTACTAGTACTACCACTGTTGCTACTATTACTACTGCTGCTGCTGCGGCAACTACTGCTACTGCTAATAGTACTTACTAGTACTACCAGTGCTGGTACTACTACTGCTTCTATTACTACTAGTGTGTCTACTACTATTGCAACCACTACTACTACTACTACTACTAGTACTACTACAACTACAGCTACTGTTGCTGCTGCTGCTCGTACACTATTGCTACTCCTAATGGTAATAATAACAAATACAGTAATGTGATTTTTCGATAGTCAGTCTTGCGTAATAATATATGTCGAAAACAATGTTGTTCTACGTAGGTTATCGAATCTCGATTACTTGAAAATGCTTTCACAGTCTCTTTCGCTCTATTTAAAGTATTACAACCTTGATCGATGACTTCAATAAAATGGGAACATGCATACTGTTACATCGTCAATCACTATTCTGGAATGTTGACATTCCTACAAGTAATTTTAATTTTAATTAGGATTGTTGTATTTTAGCTCTATCGCACAGTGCTCACAATTTACTTTTCGTTTTTATTTTCCGCGCGATATTTGTTGTCCCTATTTGAGGTTTTGTTGTATACAGCTGATATTTAAAAGAAAATGTTCGCAAGTAGTATACATACTGGATATTCGAGCTCAGACGACCATTGCATATTTTTAAAGAATTGTAGCACATCTAGATAAGAAATGAGAATATAAAGTATTTAAGTGCAATTCTTTGTATAGAAGAATATCAAAAATGGCTTGTATGCTTTTTTAAATAAGATATTCAACAAACCAATGTTCTGGAAAGTTGGCCACTTGTCGGTCGAAGGGCTCCGGATTCTCACGATTTTGCAAGCAGTTAGTGGCACGGCCCAATTTACATTGTGTACGTAGCCTCAATGGTTACAGTGGGTTGAAAAGCTCACGGGTTAACCAGCATCTGTACCTCGTCCTTGAAAAGTCCAGATATTTTCTTCAAGCAAATATCTTCTTCTTTCTGCACCTAGGCTTGTATTCGGTTCTGTGAATGATTGTTTACCATGGTTGTTGACGAAACGAACAACACTGTGTATTTTGTTTTTTTAGATTTGAACCCGAATGTATGCAAAGCTTAAGATTCTGCAGTGAATGAACTATTTCCCATTGCTTTTACAATGTGTACATAACAGTTTTGATACAGTCGGGTTTGTGCCCTATAATTATTTATCAACTGATATTGCAGGGGAGATAAGTCATGCACTTCTGGATTTATCTGACACATCTTAGATTGCAGATTTAGTGACGTATTTTCCATCTGACGCATCTTATTAGTCAGACATAGTGATGTATTTCAAGATTTTCGGACACACCTTATGTTTCAGACTTAGTGACATATTTCCCATCTGATACGTCTTATGTTTCAGACTTAATGACATATTTCCCATCTGATACGTCTTATGATTCAGATTTAGTGACGTATTTCCCATTTCATACGTCTTATGATTCAGATTTATTGACGTATTTTCCATTTGACACATCTTATTAGTCAGACATAGCGATGTATTTCAAGATTTTCTGACACACCTTATGTTTCAGACTTAGTGACATATTTCCCATCTGGTACGTCTTATGATTCAGACTTAGTGACGTATTTCCCATCTTCTGACACATCATATTAGTCAGACATACTGACATAATTTCAGATTATCTAACACATCTTATGATTCAGATTTAGTGACATATTTACCATCTGACACATCTTATGATTCAGACTTAGTGACGTATTTGCCATCAGACACATCCTATTAGTCAGATATGGTGAATTTGTTTCCAGATTATCTGACACATCTTAAGATTCCAAATTAGCGACATATTTTATCCGGCAATCTTTAATTAGTAAAACCTTTTCTTTCTTTTTTTTCATCTCTACAGGGTTTCTAACCATATACCTATCAATCTGAGCTCCTATGCTTTATGCTTACACCATGTAGTCGGGTTTACTAACACATATAAGTTGTGCATTATTTATTTGATAATAAAATCCTAGTAGATGACATTTTATTACCAGTACTACAATCTCGCTGGTCACGCATTATTATTTTATGACATCTAAAGGTTTGGTATTTTTTAGTATAGTATACATTTTGGGAGTACTAGAATTTAATGATTTGGATGTGTTCATATCTTTATTTTATTTATAACGCTTGGGCGCAAGGCCACGCGAAAAAGATGTATAGTTGTATTAATTTGTAACTATTCTCTACAACGCCCAAATTCTATACTACTTTTGTACTCGATGTCAAAACTGAGTATCATGTATAAACTGTGTCAAACCTTTTTCTTGAAGCCCAGTCCTTTGGAAGTGAATGTAACAGAAGACGCATGACATGGTTTGCTCTTCCGGTTGCTGTTATATTCGTTTGATCATCTTAAGTCAGTATATTCCGTGTTTCTTAGGATCGGTTCGACCTCAGATCCGAGGTTGACAAATTAATAGTCTTTCCCTGTGTATGTGGACAGGATATGAAAATATATCCCGCCCACACAGATTTGATTTCTTTTGTGTCAGAGGCAGGCTTGCCGAGTCCTCCAGAGGGTTAGAGTTTTTGTATCCTGTCAACATACGCACACATATCGGAAAGATTATTTTTATCATCCACCACATGCATTGGTTTTTGGAGCGAATTACATATAATGACGGTGTGTACAATTACAAAATTGTGTACTGTTGACGAAGAGTGGCTGACATTATGGCTAGCGCGTATGCGTATCAACTCAAGGGTAAGATAAATTAATCAAATCCGAGGTAGCGCGTAGGGCAATTATGTCTAGTGGCATAAAAACAAAATAATTTTTTATCATGACAGGTAAGATGAAGTGAGTATCTCCATCTCAAACTGTATTACCGTGAATAGTGCATTAAGCACGCACTCCCTTTTGAATTATCCTGTTTAAAGACACTTGAATGATATGCCTGACTCTGGACAGCGTTGACCTAGGGATCACAATTATCTTGACCTATAGAACTTTCAAACAACAGGTTCTTTCCTTGCCCAAAAGCAAGCTATGTGTAAATTTTCTTCAAACGATGCTGTAGAAAACAAACTTTTATACAGTAAACAACTATTTTTACTTACGTCATTGTGACCTTGACCTGCAAACTTTGTACCCAAAATCTGTAGCGTTATTTTGTACCTATATTAGCAAGTCCTCTTCAAAATTTGCTGAGCTCACGTGGTGTGTAAGTAAATATATTGTAGAAACATTTTCTCTTGTTTGTTTTACAGTGTCCGTGACCTTATTTTTCATCAAAGAAATGTGGTCATGGAATGCGGTCTAGAACTAGTGTTACTGTGTGGAAACAATTGCTTGCTTACCCTTTACGTTTTGACCCGAAAGTATTCGGGTCTCTTTTCTACCCAAATTGCAAGCCAGTCGTAAAATTTGGTAAAGTAACTTAGTCAAGAACTAAAGGTACGTCTGGAAACCATTTGTTATATTTAAATCACTCTGACCTTTACTGATAAACTTTGAACACGAAACGATGGGTTTCCTTCTTAGCCCCAGTACAATCCAAAAGTTTGTTCAAGGTACGAAGTCTAGAAGTAAACTTGTAGAGCCGAAATAATTTTTCTTCTTATTCCTTAAAAAGTCACGGTGACCGTGACCTTTAACCTCTTGACTCCAATCAATAGATTAGTTTGCCAATTAAATAGCAAGCCATCCGCAAAGTTTTCTTAAGGTCGATTGTCTACAACAAAGGTCATTAGTCATGGATGTAAGTTATCCACAAAGTTTAGTCAAGGTAGGTGTACTGGAATAAAAGTTTTTCTGCAGAAACCTTTTTCTTTTTTAATTTACAGTGACCTTCACTTTTGACTTTGTGACCCCAAATTCAAGAGTTTTCTTTCTTACCCCTAGTGCAGTCATCCACGAATTTCAAACAAGGAAAATGTACGTTATCTGGGTTAATTTAATGTGCGGAAACCACTTTCCTCCTTTATTTTTAGTCAACGTAAACTTGACGCTTGACCTTTTGACATCAGAATTAGAAAGATGTTTTCTAACCCAAGTGCGAGCCATCAACATAGTTTAGTGAAACTATCTGGTGTAGAACAAAAGTTATTGTGCAAAAACCACTTTTATTCTTGCACAGTGACAATGGCCCTCGTACGTTTGACTGCAAAATCGATAAGTTTCTTTCTTACATCACGTGCATGCCATCTGAAAAGTTTGGGTCTCAAGTATGCGGTCTGGAACTAAAGTTATCGACCTGAAATCAAAACTGGGGGTAGCTATGCTCCTATTCCGAAGAAAGGGACATAAAAGACACTTACCAACTGAAACTTCTCGGTGGAAATTGTGTGCCAACGACGATACCTTCTTATATTTCCGATAGCTTATTGTTCTCTACACGCACGTCAACGATTAAAATTGTATTTGATTTTTTTATTTATTAACAAACAAAATGTATTTATTCTTGTCTAACAACCTTTTGTCATGCGTAGCTGTCGTATATGCTTATACAGGTCAATTTAGACGATTTCTTAATTATACATGCATATATACAGAACATCACAGGGGCGGATCCAGAAATATTGAAGGGCGGGGTGGTGGGGCTACTAAAAAAAAGGAGCAAGGAGACTGTAGGATGGAACCCCTTTTTGGGATCCAGGGGACGACGTCCCCAGAAGGTGCATCATTGTAATCATCTAACTGTAAAGAAAATTAACTCTAGAAAACATTCCGGTTGATCATTATTTTCGTGCGGGTGGGTGTGGGAGGTGGGTCGCCGGCCCTTCCCTCCCCCCCCCTACCCCCAGCCGATGCATCATAGACTCCACTTGAATGAAAACTTTAAAATTTTAATTTAATGAAAGTAAGGGTTCCAACAGTGTATTACAAACAAGAAAGGGGGTGATAATTGGAGTCAAAGAAGCTGTGAAATATACTGCCAATAAAACGCATTAATTAAACCTATAATTGTTCTTTTCCATACGTTGCATGTTAGAAATGCATACAAAATGATAATGAGATCTGTAAATATAATTTATAACAGAATGGAAGGCACTGACACGAATGTTATTCAGGATCATGTTCTCTCCTTCATTTGGATGTAAAAATATTTTGCTGCCTTCACCGACATACTCGCATAAAAAGTTATCAGAAAAGCTATCACTGCAATAATCATTTTTTCAGATTGATGATATTCTTGCAAATAATTGCTCTGTATATGATTTTTTTCTTCTTTTTTTGAGCTTTTCTCCATCTGTTCCTTGTAAGTATTTTTCGCAACAGATCTCTAAAAAAAACCCGCATTTGGTGTAACTGCTACATTAACGTTTCCAACTGCATGCATGTGATTTCAGTGAGAATTACTGATAAGGTTTGTATGCTTAGTAGGAATCTTTTTGTTTTACAAGCCATTGGTAATTCCTCTAAAAACTTGATTAAACTATACATAATAGAAAAGAATTAGAACAAATGAAATGAAATAGCTACTTGCGGATAATTTGACTTGTGTCATTTGATAGTTCGGTTTATTTTTTTTCATGATTCTTTTTTTTTTTTTTTTTGTCCTCTTCGGTCTAAGGTACGAATGACTTTAGTAGGTCTTCGTCACTTACTTCGTGGTGCATTTTGTAACAAAATATTTGATTTATTTTTGCCACTTAAGATTCTTTCGAGGTGATAGATATTAGTTGTTAATGCATGTTATTTATTCAAATCATAATACTTCTGCACGCATTTTCCTTTTTTACCATATCTCGCAATGGGGAAGAATCCATCAAGTATTGACAAACAGCATGAATAGCATAAACTGCATGAATGTGTGTTCCATTTGCCTCTATTGATGGCAAATATGACTTGTTTAGTTATACAGTATTACAATCTGTAAAAAAAATATTCTATACTGCTGGCTGACTTGTCACATTGGTATTACGGGTAGTAAAAGAGCAGATAAAAAAGCTGCCCTGCATTCGGCCGATTCTGAATGGAAGATTCCGCATAGTGACTTCAACTATTATATAAATCGGCATGTTATATATATTCTGCAATATATCTGGGGTGAAAACTGCACAAACAAGCTTCGGAACATGATACCCATTATTGGAGAGTAGCATACCTCGCAGATATGAGATCTTATTGTGCCAATCGCGTATATGACACACCTGCCCGAACCTCGTCCAGAGTGCACACCTTGCTAGTGTCCACTGAAAGTAGAACAGATTCTTATCGAGTGTATCGACTTCCACCCTGTGAGACAGAAGTTTGTTTTATATGAACTCAATTAAGAAACTCTATGAGAATGTTCCACCAGAGAAAACAGTGTGCTTTTTGAGGGAATGCGGTTTACATAACGCAATTTGACCCTATTTTTAAGGATTTTATATTTGTTTCCGTTATCCTTCATTTTATATACCATTTATGGGGTTTTAACATTTGTACAGATAATCTTCTTTTTTTCTACTACATCTTTACGTTAATTTTTAAGGTTTATATTCATGCTTTTTTTTTTTATTCTGTATCTTTATATTTTTATAACTTACGTTTTACTTGGCACGATACAAGCAGTACTGTGCTGACGTGCCGTTAAACTCTGTATACATACATACATTTACCTTTCAACGAGATTATTTGTTTGTGTGTCTGTGTGTAATTAATTATTTGCTTGTTCGTGTATTTGGATCATTCAACATTAAGGACTAAAACCATAAAGGAAAAAAAAAAACACATCAGTTTTGGACATTTTGCCCAGTGTTGTCATTCAACATAAAAAAATTATCCATGCTTTATAGTTCATAATACAAATAATTCGCACACACTTAATGACTAAATTTATCTTTGATTTTTTTTCTTCCATTTTCTTTTTTCCATATCAAATTTTTGTGTCTTATTATTCGAAAAGTAACCTGAATAAAAAGTCCTTGGAGCATACCATGCACATTAGTTCTTCTATACTTCAGTTTTAATTACAAATACCTTGTTCTTACCCTAGATATGCCTTCTCTAGACTAGGAACAAACACTGCTACTCTGTCTACACACTGCTACTCTGTCTAAATTGCACTGAACTTGAGACGTCCTTAGATATTACACACTGATATTTTTTTCTCTTTGTTATCTGTCTGATAGCTATTTGTTATTTACACGCATGGCTAAATATTAAATTGGTATTTGACACTTAACTAATTGTCAAGTGCATATATTTTTCTTATATTTCAACCTTGTCGTGTGGAAATTGTATTAATTTACAGACACAATAGACATTTAAACGTATTTTGTAATCGAACATGCTAGAAACAAAAGCAATAAATTATTATTCAATACGACCTGGGAACGAACAACGTACCGGTTTGAATGGTACTATTATTTGGTTGATGTCAATCAAATCGGTAATAAAGTGACTATCCTAAATTTTAGACATGAAACTTTGGCATACGCTTTTTAATTACCAATCATTTACATGTCCTTCATGTCATTAAAATATCACATATACCATCATGTGAAAGCTCATTGAAAAGAACAAAATCAGACATATTTATCAACTTTCTTAAGATATTTATGCCACTGCAGATCAGTTTTATATTAAAGTTATTTGCACTATTTATACACAAGTATGGATCTAGTCAATATTTTTATACCGTTTATACTCGCATATACGTTGGGTCCAACTGAAAACTGCATAAACCCAGATCCAGCGTCACATAATGCGCCGGCAGATCGGGGTCTATGCAGTTTGTTATGAGTAATCAGTAGAACAAACAACATAGACCTTGATTTGCCGACGCATTATGCCATCAGGGTCTATGAAGTTTGTTATGGTAATCAGTAGAACAAACAACATAGACCTTGATCTGCCGACGCATTATGCCATCAGGGTCTATGTTGTTTGCAGTTGGACTGAACCTATAAGCGAGTACATACAGTAGGGAATTTTTATGAATTTCCAAATGATGTGAAAAGTAATAATCCTTTATATGTATGGCCCTTCGAGTTTACTTAACAAAGAAGGAATTTTGAAGCTATTTAAATGTTAATTATACGTACACACAGACATTTTTATAGCACGGTTATTTGATCAGTAATAGATACCTATAAAAAGCATAGTAATTAACTTTAACTTCGTAATTCGTTACAATCTGCATTGTGTTTTCTCCTTTGAGACCGTCGATAATTTTGCTTTGTTATAGCTTTGAATGTAGGGTTTTATTTACTATGAGTACAGTTTTCCTTTCTTTTCCATTACGAATATAAGAGAGTATCAGCCCATATTATATCACCGACGTCATTCCTGGTAATAAGAAATCAGAAATCGATATTTCTTCCTTTGAAGTTCTGATCCGCTTGGCACTTATCCATAAAGCTCCTTTAGATTTAGTAATAAATGCAATACAATGGGGATGGTGGGAGGAGTGGGAATTGCAATATACCTCAGGGAAGGATTTATTAAAGGAAATGGGGGGGGGGTAATGGGGGGGGGGTAAGCTAAACCACCGCCTGCACCCAACTCTTCCTATTAAGTCTTTAAAAATACATTTAAAAAACTGAATATCTAAGCAAACATCCTAAATTTTCGAAAATCTAAGTATCGCCAACCAAGAGACCGGTACATTGAAAACTAGATCACTCCGGAAATAACGGAAAACCATTATATCATTTATTTTTCCCGATTTCTGGATTTTAAAAGGAATTAGTTAATGTTGAGAATTTAAAACTGGACAGTGGATAAAGTCAGAGGAAAGCAAATGTGTTCATCTGCAGGAAACATGATATAAACCAGTATGTTTAAGAACACATAACAGAAGAATCTGGAGTATTTGTATTGTCCTCCGCATTTTCGAGAAAAAGGGGGAGGGGAGCATTGTATCATCGCTTCCAGCCTTGGGTCCGTCCGTTGGTCTGTCCGTCCGTTCGTCACACTTTTCACTCCGCTCTTTAACTTTAAGTTCGTTGAAATTAACGGATGAAATTTGGTGTACTAATACACTGTCACTAGAAGGTATGTCCTATCTTCAACGTCAAGGTGTGTCCTATCTTCAACGTCAGTGTTACGGCCCGATATTGTCCGCTTTCCAGCACACTTACACCGTTTGAAATTAAGGGATGAAACTTGTGCATCACCACTAGAAGGTACGTCATGTACCATATTGGGGGCCCTATCTCTAAGGTAATTGGGGCGCAAATTGGGGGCGATTTTTAAAGATCAATGTCTCAGTATTTTATGTTTTATTTCATACGTTCACTTCTGCACTTCTGCTCTACAACTTTAAAATCTTTTGAGATTTAAGGGATGATACTTGGTATACGTCACTAGAAGATGTATCGCATACCTCATTGGGGGTCCTAACTTCAAGGTCAAGTTCACGCTCAATATTGTAATTTTTCCATCACACTTTCTTTTCTGCTCTATATCTTTAGAGCTGTTTGATTGTTTGAGACTAAGTGATGCAACTTTATATATATATATATATATATATATATATATATATATATATATATATTTATTTATTTATTTTTATGTGTGTGTGTGTGTGTGTGTGTGTGTGTGTGTGTGTGTGTGTGTGTGTGTGTGTGTGTGTGTGTGTGTGTGTGATCATTAACTTAATTTGGTTGCCTGTGATCTTTAATCGGGTTTGCTTTTGGTTTTGGTGTTTTACGGCACAGCAACACTTGGAGTGTTATATCGTGCTGAGGCAGGTAAAGTGATTGACCCAAGGTCTCACCACGGTATTTGACTTGGGCCAATCCGATGGTAGGAATCGAACCCGCGCCATTCAGGCGACGAGTCCAGCGCCTTAACCACTGAACCACTGCGGCTCTTTGTATAAGGTCTTCAGTGAAACATCTGTGTACGATGAGACAGGTTTATCACCAACTTTCTTAAATTCAAAAAGACTAGATACCATTGCCTAAGTACCTGTCTATATTTCTGTTGTGCTTCGTGGATCATACAAATAGTTTTACTTACATTTACAACCCACACAATGCCATGACTCAATTACAAAAACTCGATAACTAGTCCCCACTCCTCCTTTGATTGTAAATAATTACTTCAAATCTAAGTAAGCTGTTGTTGTTGGGTTTCACTCCATTTTTCAGCACATGATAGGCTATACATGGCGGCCAGTATATTTGGTGGAGGAAGATCCCGGGAAGAACCATCGACCCACGGGAAGCTACTGGCAAGCTTTCTCACATACACACGTTGGTAGTGCCGAGACTCGAACTCAGGCGGGCAGAGGTGATATATGTGAGCGACCTGTAAAGGCGAGTGCCTTAGACCACTCGGACACCCGGGGTGCCCCAAATCTAAATAAAAAAGAGAAGAAGAAAAAAAACGACTAATAGCATTAAATAGTAAACTCATAAATCATCAATTATAGAAAAAGAATAAAATCTCGAGAAATTTCGTTATATCTAGTTATCAATTAATGTTGTATTGTAGAAAGAGAAAAAATGAAACTACGAACAATCCTATTAGTAGAAAAACCTCGAATTCTTAGTTAATAATGACATATATGACGTTATATGCCACTAGTATTCATTGTTGTATGGTTGTCTGAAAGTTTTTAAAACTCAAATGTACAAAAACTAATAACGTATTTTTGACGCCTCAGATAGTCGTGGTACAGTGGAAAGTAAATGCTAGAATAAAGGATCTGAAAAAATAAACACTAATGTTCATCGACTAGTAACTCCGAAAATCAATGATTCCTGATTGGTTTGGCACTGGCGTAGGGTTATTCTATATTTGTTCTGGGAATATCCCTCTGAACTGTAGTGACTGGTCAGTAGACTCAAATCCTCGGCGGTGCATTATGGATACAAAGTTACATAAATTCCCGTACAGTAGGTTATTATATGTGGTCTCACGTCCACCGAATGTATGGCGCAATTGAGAGTAGATCACTAGAACATTTCAGTTGTTCTTCACTGACTGCCTGTATTTCCAACACTTACTGCACTTTTTCACCATTCAACACAGTCATCTCAAGGCTGGTCACGTTGACATATGTTTCATGCTTCATTCGTGTTCGTTTAGTTTTGGTGCTTAAATGACCTACCGACAATGCTACACCCATCCTGAACCTAAAAATCTGTTATATACTGTACCTGGCTACTCATAATATATCGGCTTCTTTAATACTAAAGAATTTGTTGTAAACATTTAACAACACTGCTGAGTCAATCCTGGCTAAAAGACACAAACGCATAATAGCAAAGCCAATTTATTTAATAAACATTTTTTTTATGTTTTAGACAATGCACGGGCGTCTTCGTTCTGCTTTTAAGAGATGCCCTGACCCTGTGGGTTGCACAGGTTTTGACGGGTTTTTTTCTGCGCTTTACAGAGTAATTGAAATCAATATGCTTAACAGTTATTAAACCAGCACGCAATGCAGATAGAGGTAATCCTAATTTCAATGATAGAAATCCAGTGAAGTATCTTAATCCATTGGCAGACATGTAATATTTCAGTTCATTTTATAAGCTACGTTGTAAATGGGAAGAAATCTGCTAATAATTGATGTTTCTGTCAATGGTCTGGAAATCTATGCAGCTCTAACATTGATAAAGATTTCACAAGTCTTTTTGGGGTCTTTGTCGTTCATCTTTTCTAACTCTTTTTCAGTTAAATATTTACCGGTTGCATCTTTGTTTTTTGCATTTGCAACAGCTATATCTCATTCATGTTTTTATTCTTCCATTTTTGGAGAAATTATGTTATTGCTATTTTTATTTTTATTTTTTTTTTTTTTTTTTTTTAATTTTTTTTTTCGATAAATCTTTTTCAGCTTTGACGTTGTCCATTTATCATTGAAAAGGTTTTACCATTTAAACAAACAACAAATTACTGACTTTGGTAGAGAGTCCTGAAGACTGCACTAAGACAATATGAATACATCCAAATTATGGACCCATATGTGGGTGAAACTAACCTATTAACATAAAGTTTAACAAATCCTCAAAAAAATGGTGAAGCAGAAAATATCAAAAAATACACCATAAGTGGTTTAAAAATAGATGAACAACAAAATCATTTGATGATATATGATGTCTGAATTTACGACAAGACTTTATATTTTATGGCAATGATGGAAACAGAATTTCAAAGAATAAACCCTTCCAAAATTTTGACTGGAAAAACAATAAAAGATGGATCTATAGATAAACAGATTTGGAGTAAGATAAAATAGCAGCAAGAGGTTTATTCTAAATTATTGGTTCAAAAGCATTTGTTAACCCTGCATCTTCAAGAGATGTGTTTCCTCCATTGGCAAAAAAACGGAGGAGCCTGTGCAAATCACTAAAGAAACTAAATACCCACAAGAACCAACAGTTACCATCAGGCAGCCAATTCAAGTCCCTGGGGATATTGAAATGCCCCCTAGACTTACAAATGAACCATTTGATCACCAAGTATTAGCAACCGAAAATATTATTGATTATTAATATGCAAAAGCTCAAAGTGGAGAACTTCCTTCTGTGGTGAAAGGTTATTCACCACACAAGAGGAAAGATAATCAAGGTCGTATGTACATGCTGTCGAAATTATCAATTCAGTTCCACATAAGTGAAAATTTTAATAACTAAACAAGAGAAAAGATAATTCAGGCCTTTTTAAATGCTGCAATTGTCAATTTAAAAATATTATATATGAAATCTGACGTTTATATGAAATCTGACGTTTAAATGATTGTTGGACATGCCACAATGTGCTCTGTATCTCTTCAAAGGGGGCCCCGGGTGGCCGAGTGGTCTAAGGCGCTCACCTTTACCGATCACTGCCATCTCACCTCTGTTCGCTTGTGTTCGAGTCTTGGGCTCGGTCACTGTGGTTATGTGAGAAAGCTTGCCAGTAGCTTCCCGTGGGTCGGTGGTTCTTCCCGGATTTTCCCGGGTTCTTCCACCACCAGATATACTGGCCGCCATGTATAACCTGTCATGTGCTGAAAGATGGCGTTAAACCCATAAAACCAAACCAAACCATCTTTTGAAAGAGTCATAATTGTCAAATTTGAAAGTGTAGTTATCAATATAAACATGTTTAATAGCTTGTATGTGAAAAAGTATGTTTCAGTATAGTAATTTTTTCTCTCACTAAATAAATTTGCTATGTTAAATTGGTTAAAGTGTTAACGTGGTTTAGGCATTTGCAGGGCTGACCCTAGATACAATTGATATACTGGTCAAAATGATCTAAACCCATCCTATACAAAGCTCGTTCCTAGACGAAAACAAATTCATTGTGATCTTGACCTGTCAGCGGTCTGCCGCAACATTTGTAGTATCTATATCAGCAAGTCCATTTCAATGTTTGGTGCCAGTAGTTATTGTAGAGAAACCGTTTCCTTGTTTGTTTTGCAATGACCTTGACCTTATTTTTCAACCAAGAAATATGATCAAGGTGTGCGGTCTAGAACTGAAGTTACTGTGTGGAAACAATTCCTTTTTATATGACTCCCTGTACTTTTGGCGTTTTGACCCTTCCATGTTCGAGTGTCTTTTCTATCCAAAGTGCCGTAGTGTTGGGTAAAGTAATTCAAGCTAGGACTTAAGTTATGTGTGGAAACCACATGTCATCTTCCAATCACTCTGATCTAAACATTTGGACCCAAAACGATGTGTTGCCTTCTTACCTCAAGAACATGCAATCCAAACGTTTGTTAAAGGTACGAGATCTAGAACTGAAATTATAGTGCTGAAATAATTTTTCTTCCTTAAGTCACGAGGATCTTGACATTTCACGTCTTGATCCTAACTCAAAAGACTTTGTGTAACTTAAATAAATAGTCATCCACAAAGTTTTCTTAAGGTTGGATGTCTACAGCTAAAGGTGTTAGGTGTGGAATACTTACTCTTGGACTGTAAAAGGTACATGCAGACCTTGACCTTTTACCTTTTCACGGCAGATACGAAAACTTTTTTAATCTTGCTCCTAATGCAAGCAATCCATGATGTTTGATCAATGTCGGTGTTCTGAAATTAAAGTTCTTGTGCAGAAATCCCTTTTCTTTTTTAAGTTACAATGACGTTGACCTTGTGACCCCAAAATCAAGAGGTTTCTTTTCTTACCCCAAGTGCAAGTCATCTAAGAGTTTTAAACAAGGAACATGCACGTTGTCTGGAGGTTAAGTTAATGAGTGGAAACTACTTTTCTTCTTTGAGTCACTGTGAACTTGACGCTTGGCTTTTTGCCATCAGAATCAGACAGATTTTTCTTCCCCAAGAGCAAGCCATCCACAAAGTTTTATCAAGCTATGTGATCTAGAACTAAAGTTATTGTGTACAAAAAACCAACTTTCTTTCTTCTTCTAGTCACAGTGACTTTGATCTTCAACCTTTTCACTACTAAATAGGTTACTTTCGTACCGCACGCACAAACCATTCACAGAGATTGGTTGAAGTATGTCGTCTGGAACTAATATTCTTGTGCAGAAAAAAACGGACGTATTGACAGATAAACGTCTTACCATGATAACGCTCTGACATAACAACGAGTATATAAAAATCCATATGCTTCTATTCTGAAGAAAGAGACATCAACAACCCTTTCCAACTGAAATGTCCTCAGTTGTGTTAATGGAGAGGTTCCTCGTTATTTGTCTGTTCTCAACATGCATGACTATGATTAAATTTGTATTTGATATTTAACTTATTCACAAAAGATGTATTGTTTTCTTGTCTAATAATCTTATGATGTGTGAATGTCTCTTGCACAAGTTTGTACAAATTTATAAAAAAATTTGAATACTTTATTGACACAGTCTTCACCGTGATCCTTGTGTAGTTGGTCTCGATTGCCCTCTCTACTTTCATGAGACGACTTCGATTCTTGATATTATTGTTGATTTTGTTTTTTACGATAATATCGAATAAAATTTCCTGCTTCCTCTTTTAATGGAGGGGGGGGGGGTGCGTGCATATCTTGCTGTCTTTATCCTTTTTCTGAGTTTTACACCATCATATCGTAACCTCTTTCTGATTTTGCACCATTCACCTTGGAGTTGTAAGAAAGAAAATGACGTTTTAGCTATTTGCTAGTTCTACATGTACAGGAATACATGTACTCGGCTACAATATAGACCTGTCTGTAGATTTTAATTTAGTATTTATATTGAATCCAAGAAGGAGTATTTTTTTTTTGGGGGGGGGGGGTGGCGGTGGGGGAGGAGATAGTCAAAGAAACTGTAAAATATATACCCGGTAAGACACATTAATTTAACCTGGAATTGTTGCGTTTTCCATACGTGACATGTTGCAATTACACAAAAATGTCAATGGAGCCAAGAAGAATGATTTATATACGAATAGGAGGCCATTGACACAAATGGTAGTCGGGATCTCTTTATAGCCTTCACTTGCCGCTAGAATATTTTGCAACCTTGACCGACTTACTCAGATAAAAAGGTATCAGATCAGATATCACTACATCAATCATACCATCAGACTGATGATATTCTCTCTGCATTTAATTAGGAATTTTTGCAGCTTCTCTCCCGCTGTGCCTGATAGTATTTTTCACAACAGATCTCCATAAAACCCGCATTTGGAGTAACTGTTACCTTAACACAGATCTCCATAAAACCCGCATTTGTAGTGACTGTTACCTTAATGCTTCCAACTACATGCATGTAATTTCAATGAAAATTACTGGTAATTTTGTATGAGGGATATGCTTTTGTACCATGAGTCATCGGTACAATAGCTAAGACAAATACAAAACAATAGCCATTTACCCGATAAATAGGGCCTTTGTCATTGATTGTTTGGTTTATATTTGCTCATGTTTTCTTTTTTTTTCTTCAAAATATCTTACCTGACTTAGGTACGATTGACTTCTGTAGGTCACCGTCGTCTACTTCGTAGAACGATTTGTGACAAAATATTTGATTTATTCCTACCATTTAAGAACGTTTTGATGTGATAAATATCAGTCGTTAATGAGGTGATAAAGATCAGCCGTTAATGAAGGTCATTAAAATCATAATATTGCTAATCACATTTTCTTTTTTTACCAGGCTGTAGGGTTATGTACTTGCATCCATCGTGCATTATCCGTAGTCAGGCCTTCTACTTTTGCTGTTTAACCAATCGAAAACAAAGAAGCAAATGAAGTATACGAATGGTATTCACCCATCAATGTTCTTTGTCGCCAGCCAGATAGCTTGAGTTTACTATGGGTTTCCAAAACAAGGCACCAGAAGTGAAGAAAGGATTCAGTCAATACATACCTGCTGATGACATCCAACAATAGCGGTGACGTAAATGGAACCTTTATGACACGTTTCCGGTACAGTTTTCATGGCGACGAAAATACACACTCGTCTTTATGAGTAGACAAAGCAGACAACATTCTATGTGAGCAAATAATGTGTTTACTAAGCTTACAACATTGTATGTGAGCAAATGATGTGTTTCCTAAGCTTACAACATTCTATGTGAGCAAATGATTTGTTTCCTAAGCTTACAACAGTCTTTGTAACCACATGATGTGTTTTCTAAGCTTACAGCATGCTATGTAAGCAAATGATGTGTTTCCTAAGCTTACAACATTCTATGTAAGCAAATGATGTGTTTCCTAAGCTTACAACATTCTATGTAAGCACATGATGTGTTTTCTAAGCTTACAACAGTCTATGTAAGCAAATGATGTGTTTCCTAAGCTTCAACATTCTATGTAAGCAAATGATGTGTTTTCTAAGCTTCAACATTCTATGTAACAAATGATATGTTTCCTAAGCTTCAAATCCAGAGCTTGATCCTCAAGATTGTAAAGACTGTGTCTCCTTGTCCTTTCAGCGTCAGTTCAGCCAAGAGTTTTAACGTCCTGTTGCCTTGCCTAGCACATGCGCGCCATCTAGAGGCTGTTGATTGGGAGGGGGAAAACAATTGTTGCTGTGGTCAGTTCCCTTACAAACATATTTTACTGAAATGATTTCGGCATCAAAACGATTCAGTTTAAAAAATCTCGCAATTGGAAAAAATCCGTCAGGAACTGACAAACTGCATGAATAGTGTGTATTCCATTTGCCTCTATTGTTGGTAAATATGATTTGCTTACTTTTACCGTATTACAATCTGGAAAACAGTATTCGGTACTGCTGACTGACTTGTCACATTGGTATTTCGGACACTGAAACGGCAGATGAAACAACCAAAGCTGCCCGCATTCACCCGTTTCTGAATGGAAGATTCCATATAGTGATATTATATAAATCGGCATGTTGTATATACTTTGCAAAATATGTGGAATGATAACTCAGCAAGCAAGGTTCGGAATAGCAAAGCCATCATTGGAAAATGGCATCCTCATAAAGAACAAATCGCAGACATGAGGTGCAATTGTGCCGATAACAGTATAGGACATGCAGAAATTTGTTTTATATGAACTCAATTTAGAAACAGTATGAAGTGTATCACTAGAGAAAATCTTGGGCTTTGTGAGGAAATGCGGTTTATATAACACATTTTAACCCTATATTTTTATATGTGTTACCTTTATCCATCATGGTATATGCCTTTGTTTAGAGTTTTATCATCTTGGCCTGTTATATTTTATCATGCTGTACTACATGTGTCTTTAAGTATGAATAACTTACGTTTTAATCGTCACCATATAGCTAATATTGAGCTTACGTGCTGTTAAACTCTCTCTATATACACATATATTTTTATATAGTGTGTGTGTGTGTGTGTGTGTGTGTAATTGCTTGTTTATGTAATTGCATTATTCAACATTGATTAACTTCTTTTTGGACATTCAATATAGAAATTATTCCTGAGCTATCGCTCATAATAAAATTAATTCTCATATGCAACTCTTTATGATAAAGCATATCTTTCAATTTTTTGTTCAATATTCGTTTTTCTGTTTTTAATTTTTAAAAAAAAATTGGTGTCTTATTAATCAGAAAATAAGTTACATAATTAGTCCTCTAAGCATACCATGCACGTAAGTTTTGCTGTACATTAGTTTTAATGCCATATACCTTGTTTGTACCCAAAACAAATCTTCCCAATGATAGAAAAAAACTATTCTATTCTATCTGCTTGGCATTGAACTTGAGATATCTCTAGATATATCACACTGATATTCTTTAGTCTTTTATATCTGTTTTATAGCTCTTTGTCATTTAACATGCATGTCTAAATTTTACATTGGTATATACCATTTAATTAATTGTCAAGTGCGTGTATCGTTTTCTTATCTTTCAACCTTCTTGCGTGGAAATTGTATTAATTTACATACACAATAGACATTTAAACGTACTTTGTATTGGAACATCCTATAAACAAAAACAATAAAGTAGTATTCAATATGATCAGGGTATGCACGACATGCATGTTTTTGTGGAATGATTATTTTGTCATGAACCTTGGGCCATATACTTATTAGCTACCAATCATTTACCTGTCTTTCATTTACTAATTTACCTGTCTTTCATTTAATCATTTACCTGTCTTTCATTTACTAATTTACATGACTTTCATTTAATCATTTACCTGTCTTTCATTTAATCATTTACCTGTCTTTCATTTAATCATTTACCTATCTTTCATTTACCCATAAAATCATATAAACTGTCATTTAAAAGCTCATTGAAAAGAAAACAATCAAATATATTTATCAACATTCTTAAGATAATTATGCTACTGAATATCGATTTCGCATAGAAGCTAATTGCCTTATTTATACATAAGTGAGGTTCAAAATTGATTATGTATTTTCTCCGCTGATACTGTCGACAATATTGCTTTGTTATTATATTGAATGTACTGGTTATGGGCTTGAGTCATTATGAATAAAATTTTCCGTTGGTTTTCTGTACGAATATAAAAGAATATCAATACGTATTACGTCATTGACGTCATTCCTGGTCTGAATCAATTAGAAATCGATATTCGTTCCTTTGAAGAGGTGATTTGTTAGGCATTTACCCTCAAGGTTCTTTTACATTTAAGAATGGGAGGAGGAAGAGGGAATGCAATTTACCACTGGAAAGGCGTTTTTGAATGGGAGAGGGGTGCTTAGCCACCGACTGCATCCCACTCTGTATAGTAAGGTTTCAAACGTACGCTAATAAATCTAAATATTGTTTTAAAAAATTTGTAAATTATAACTGTTCGAAAATCTTAGGATTGCCGATCTGGAGACCAGTAATTTGCAAATTAGTTCAATCCTGAAATAGTAGTGCTGTTAGATTTTGGAGAAATGTTTAGTAAAGAAAAGCATTATATCATTTATTTTTTCCCGATTTCTAGGTTTTATTTAAAATAAGCGGAATTTACTAATATCGAGAATTTTACACATGATACTAAATACATTCCGAGTAAAGCATACAACGGATACATTATATAAACCGGTATATTTAAGAATATGTGACAGGAGAAACTGAAAGGAGAGGCAGATAGCATACGTCACTCTGTACGTCACATTTTCACTTCCATCTAAAACTTTTAAGCCGTTTGAGATTTAAACGATAAAGCTTGGTATACTTATATATCATCACCAGAAGGTACGTCGCGTACCAAATTGGTAGTCGTATCTTCAGAGTCAAGGTCAATATTTCATTTTTGATCACACTTTCCTTTCCGTTTTATAATTTTAAAGCCGTTTGAGATCAACGGATGAAACTTGTTGCGCTTGTACGCCATCCCTATAACGTGTGTTGCGTATCAGATTGGGCTGCTACCTTTAAGGTCAAGGACACGGTTCAGAATTCTACCCTCTCCATCACACTTTCCCTCCCGCAATATAACTTTAAAATCGTTTATGATTAAGGGATGAAACTTGGTATAGCTATACATCACCACTAGAAAGTGTGTCGCGTCCCAATCTTTGGGGTTCTTATCTTCAAGAACAAGGTATCTGCTCAATAGTTTATGTTTCCATCGTACTCAGGCCTGCAGACAAAAATTCAGGCCCCTGGGCTAGAGCAGTCATGGGCTCCAAAACTAGTTTAATTTTTGGTATATAAAAACCTGTGTACAGTTTTGCATATAAAACCTGTAACTTAGACTCTCGCAAGGAACAAATTTTAATATTTACTGCAAAGATTCATTTATTTTTTATAAGTGAGTTGACGGCGGGCCCCCTAGAAATTGCCCCCCCCCCCTCCCCGCCCTCTCCCCACCCCCACCCATTTCGGCTGGCCTGATCGTACTTACATCATGTAAAGAAAGTGGGTTGCGTAGCACATTGGAGGTCATATTTTCAAGGTACACTTATGCGTCTCAGTTTCATGATATCTCCTGAAAGTTTTATCTCCAAGGTCAAAGTCACTAATAATTCTTTTACCACTTTTATGTACTTTTCCTCTAATGCTTCTTAAGACACGGCAATGTAGCTTGGCTATTTTCGATGTGTGTCAGAAAGTTTACAGATCTAACTGAAAGATTATAGTCAGATTTCATGATGTGAGGCGGGTCACAAATGCAGTGAAATGTCTTGCTTTTAATATTTTTTCGGGTTTGGTTTTGGTTTAGTTTGGTGTGTGTGTTTTTAAAGCACGGCAACACTTTGAAGATTATATCGTGTCGAGGCAAGTAAAGTGCCCTACCCAAGGACTTACAACTATAATCGGGACTTACAACTGTAATCGGGACTTACAACTGTAATCGATCTGATCTAATCCGATGGTGAGAATCGAATCACCCTTCTAGTGACGAGTCCAAAGCCTTAACCGCTAAACCACCGCGGCTCTTTTTATTGGCTCATTGATGATACATCTGTGGGCTATGGAATATTTTTTCATCAACTCTTTTAAATTCAATTAGATTAGCTACGTTAACCGAAAACCTAACCATTTTTGTTGCGTTTTATGGATCATAGCTATAGTTTTTACTTATGTTTATAAACCACACCATGCCAGTGCTCAATCCAAAATAAACATAGAACTAGACCATACTTCCGTTTCAATGCCCATAATTCCTTCAAATTTAACACTAAAGAGAAAGCCAACGTAATTGCATTAAATAGTTAATTAATGAACGATCAATAATTATAGAAAAAAAAAATCTCGAGAGATTTCAATATATCTAGTTATAAATCAATGTGGCACTGATACATAGAAAGAACAAAAAAGACAACAAGAAACTAATAACAATCATATTGGAAGTAAAACATCGAATTCTCAGATACGAACGACGGATATCAAGTCATTCAGACACAGAGAAGTCGACACCAAATTTGACTTCTGCACATGCGTTGAATAATATGTATATGTCATTGCTAGTCTTTATCGCATGAATTGTTTTAAAATTTACATTTACAAATCTAATGTATTTTTGACCCGTCAGATGGTCGAGGTATAGTGAAAGCTAAACAGATAAGAAACTAAAGAACAACATGAGAGATGCGATCAGATTCCTCGAACATTCTGGAACGGATACATGAAATAAAACCAGGACCGGCAGAGGTGCCAAGCTAGCCTATCACAACGACCGGAATTTTGGCAGTTACCTTGCCATTAATCTTAGTGGCTGGTTACCAAAATTGCACAAGGTAGTATTCATCGACTAGTTACTCCGAAAATCGATGATTCTTGACTGGTTTTTCAGTGTCGTAAGGTTATTCTATATTTATTCTGGGAATATCCCTTTGAACTCTAGTGATTGCTTGGTGGCCTCAAATCCTCGGCGCTGCATGTTAGGTACAAAGTACCGAAATTCCCATACGCTAGGTAGTGGTCCACGTCGACCAGATATATAGCGCGGTTGTTAGCGAAATCGTTTTAAAGAAGATCAGTGCAACCTTAACGTTACGCTTCACCGACGGTCTGTATTTTCAACACTTACTGCATTTTTCTTCACTAATTCTACACAAAGTCATCTCAAGACAGATTACCATGACATACGTTTCATGATTCATTTGTGTTTGTTCAATTTTTATACTTAATTGCCGTATCGACAATACTCCACCTACCCTGAGATTAAATATGTTATATACTGTCCCTAGCCTACTCTTAACATATCGTCTTCTTTAAAAATGAAGATTTATAGGCTAAAAAGTTGTAAACGTGCTTTAACTACCTTGCTTAATCAATCGTGGTTAAAGATACAAACACATCAATGCACAAAACATCCAGTACACATTATATATAATAAACATTTTGTTCGTGTTGTACTATGCACAGGTTTTGCCATTCTGCTTTGCGGAAGCTCCACCGTTTTGGTTTGTACAGTATTCGAAGCTTTCTTTTGTCGTGCGCAGTGCAGTCTTTTTGGAAATCAATAGGCTTTAAAGCTATTAAGCTAGAACTCAATTCAAATAGAGGTAATTCCCATTTGATAAAAATCCAGTGAAGTATCTAAAACCATTTAAAGCTCTGTCATCATTCAGATTTGCCGATTGTGAGAAATATGTTAATCATTGATGTTAAGGTACACATCACAACAGTTGTCAATGATTTTGAAATTGTAACAGCTCTAGCATTGACAAAGATTTAACATGTCTGATTGATTCCCTTTTATTCACATTTTCCAAATCTTTTTCAGTTTCATATTTATCGGATATATCTTAGTATGCTCCATTTGGGTATATCTTAGTATGCTCCATAGCCATGTTCAATGCATGTTTGCACTCTTCCAATGCTGAAAAAATGGAGTTATTGCCATTTTTGTCTTCGATGAATCCTCATTCTTTTTCAAGTTGGACTTTGCCGATTTACCAATAATCAAATTTTTCGGTATTTATATGAATGAAATATGGCTTATGGTGGTAGTGAAGATTTTGAAGTGTATGCAAGCAAGTCCTGACAAATGCACGAGAGGTGATTATGAATGTATCCAAAATATGGAATCATATTTGGGTGAAAGAAAAGGTTTTACAACTTGTCATCAAAATTCTCAAGCATAGGGGTTTAAAAGTAAAAGAATAACAATATCATTTGATGATTAGTGATTTTTGCATGCAAGACAATACGTTATATATTATGACAAAGATGGAGACAGAGTTAGAATTTTAAAGATA
The DNA here is from genome assembly GCA_029931535.1 of Margaritifera margaritifera. Taxonomy (NCBI): domain Eukaryota; kingdom Metazoa; phylum Mollusca; class Bivalvia; order Unionida; family Margaritiferidae; genus Margaritifera; species Margaritifera margaritifera. The sequence continues at coordinate 1,235,664 of JAQPZY010001361.1, forward strand.
AATACCGCCCGCACCCTCCCAAAAACAAGACAAAAAATATTTGACCGAAAAGCGAATTAAATATGGATCTAAACCTACACTGCTTTGGAAAAAGCTAAAATAGCAGCCATACGTATATTCAAAAAGTTTGGTTCAAAAGTATGTGTTAACGCTGCATATTCAGATGATGTTCCTATATTACAGGGGACGGCAAAGACTGTGCAAAGCAAAGCACAAAATAAATAGAAAAAACAGTTACCATCAAAGAGACAAATGAACCGTTTAAGCATCAAGTATTAGAAGAGGAAAATATAATACATTATTACCAAGAACAAATTCAAGTGAGAACTTCTATCTGCGATGAAAAGGCTATTCACTACACAAGATGAAAGATAATTAAGTGGTTATTTAAATGCTGTATAAATTGTCAAGTGATGCTATAGCCACTGCAGTAAGTATAACATTATCAACAGTTGTTCTGTATACAGCAAATTTTGTAAAAGGCTTAGTAGGGGATGGTAGTGAAGGGTGCTGCTCCATCAGGAGGCAAAGATGAAAGGTTTATTTACCAAATCGAAAAGACCTTAATAAATATTGGTAATTATTTTGTTGAGTTTGTCATTGAAACAACTAGAGCATTGCCTGGTATTATTAATAATGTAATAACCTGGTTACTTAGGAGTGCTGGCCAAATTGTTTCTTTCTTGTATAAACATGTTTTCTGTCCTTTCTTGACACTAGTGGATTTGTTATTTGCATCTTTGATCAAAATTGTAAACAAGCATTTAGCAAAATTAAGCGAAGTTCATATGCAAATCTACATTGTGTTTCGCACGCATTCACAACTATGAATAGAGGTTCGCAATTGGACTTTGTTCATATTCTATAAAATATTTCACAAAGTAAATTATGGCTTCTCATACAACCATTAGTGTCGTTAATAACGTTTGCATATTTATTTCATTGCAAATAATGTTTTGTTTTTTATTTTAATGCTCCTGAATTGAACTTTGTCCACACTTTGTAATTATCATGTATCGTAGTGCTAAAGGCAACGTGCACCGAAAGAACAATCTGGACGTTCTAGTGTTGAATCGTGTTAGCAGACCTGACAACAAGACTATCATTATTATAATCCTTCTTTTCTACATAATACTTTATCTTCTTTTTTGTCCTCAACAGGTTCTTGTCGTATTTTTACAGATTGTTTATCAGCCTTTTGAATACCTTTCTTTACCACCACAGTATTGATGGAAGAGTTTAACCCCCGGATAAACAAGTGACTGAATTTCTGTATATTGCTTTTGTATCCAACGATACTACTCATTTTCATAACCATATCGCTTGGTAATAGAAAACCTCCTTCACCACCAACAGCAAAGTCCAATTATACCTATGATTTTAATATATAGTCATGGAACTGTGTCATAATGTATTTATCTGAGTCTTAACCTTACCTGCGTAAAATCAATAACTGCAGTAATTGTTTAGCACTCCATGTATTGTCGAAAAATACTGTGTAATGCTTCTTCTGTTTCCAACTTGTGCACCTAGAACACAGACTACATTACGTCTGGTACAATTATTTAACCTTGCAATGCCTTTAACATTTGGCTGAAACAAGTAAGTCTATCATTGTTCCCCAGTAATCGTGTGAAATATTTGTTTGTTTGTTTGTTTGTTTTTGTTGTTGTTGTTGTTGGGGTTTTTTTTGGTTTTTTTTTTTTTGGTTTTTTTTTCAATCTCAATTTAACAAGTAACTCCACTCATTCTCTTGCTCCCGATTTAGTTTCTCTCCTTGCTAACTAATTCTGGAGTTATCGTAGTCCTGTACGTTCTAGCATCGTATAATACTGAGCAGTTTTAGACATGATCAGAAGAAATGTTAAAATTGTTGCAGATCTTTGCTGCTACTATTTGCATTAAAAGTATGCTCACTAGGCAAAGGTATTGAGCATTCACGTGACATTTTGTGTATTTGAGAGTTAACGTGAAACCTGTAAACAGATTTAACTAGCCTTTATGTGTTAAATGCATGTAGGAAATCCCACAACCAGATGTTGCCATCCATAAGTTTAGTTGCTTTTTACTAAATCTCGTGTCACACTGTGCTCTGTGTCTCTTCATAGTGTCACTATTGTCAAATGTTAAAGTCTGGTTATCAATATCAAAAATGTTTAATGACTTGTAGGTGACCAAGTGAGCTTCAGTATAGGAAATATTTATCTCGCTAAATAAATTTGCATTCTTAAGATGGTTAAGGCGACCATTATTGTGTTAAACTGAATCGCAGGACTGTGTTAAGATGCTGTACTCGTTAGTACTTTTTTTTATCTAAGTTTGAGTTTTAAAGATAAAAGAAAATTAATGTGAAATTGGCCTTTATTGTGCAAATACATTGAGCCTCTGTTTACTGATTTTCAACATTCACGTGTAACTCTTTGCATATTTCTCTCCCTAACTTCTTCATTTTGTTTACTGTAAATTGTTGATTGTACACAATCTGTGCATCTCTGGTGCCATGTATTTCGTGTTTTCATTTCCTCTATCAATTCATTTTTCTTTTGCATATGTAATATTTCACTATTTAATATATCATTTATTTGCGCAATTTAATTTCAATTCTAGATCTTTAAACCCTGTACGTCCACACACTGTAAACGGTGTACTGGATTTGCTTTCGTCCATGTGGTGTACAATTTCTTCTCAGTTCAACTCATTGTGGATAATTTTGTGGTAATTCTTAATACCAGAAGGTTTTATGGATGGTAAACATTTTATCCAGGAACAAGGTAGAGTAGGTGTGTACCATGCTCTTCGAGTGCATCATTTTGTTATAGACCTGTAATGTTTTTAGACGTACTTTCCCTGTTTTTGTCTGGTACTTCACATATACAAAATGCATGTTTTAACACTTTTATTTTAAATTTCAGTTTGTTTCCCACACATTCTAGAAACTTGTTTTCTCCCAAAACTTCAAAAATTTCATTATCCCTATATTGTAATACAGTGTTCTACTGCTGCACCACCAACATCATCAGCCGGGACAATCTATCACTGGGTGTTTCGCCCCTTATCCAGGAACACCCTCCTGATGGCGGGGCGGCAGTGTTGATCATTCATTACCTGTTGGTGCATAGCAGCCAGCTCTTGTCCTCATGCTTCATCCAAAGTAGCCCTTGAAAAAGATTGTTTTGTATTTCGAAAGTCTGACTGTTTCGACAATTTTAATCTCGGTGTTCAAAATGTTTCTGTTTTCAGGTAACTAAATATGCTTGCACATACTTTTGGTCTGTTTTTGTTCCTTGATTGCTTCCACTGGAGTCATGACAATTGATCGATGAGGAATATTGTATCCCTCAATAGGTTTGATGAAACCTCAGACCATTTTCTGGCTTCATTTTGAGTAATATTCTTCCAATAGGACAATCTTTAAGGTTCCATTAAACCTTCCACAACGGATGCTTTTTTTCTGAGTAAGCTAACAAGTATTCAATGTTTTCCTTTTCCATCAAGTTTTCCTGTTGTAAAACGCTTTTTCCGCATCAAGCTGTATCTTTTCAGGGTTGCAAATTGCATATTTCACAGAATACATCGTACACGTCATCTCACTTTGTTGTTTTCAATTTTGCAACCCACTATTTTTTTTTTTTTAAACCTATCACTGTCATAATGTAATTGTATCCATCGTTGTATTTTTCATTTCTTTGCATATCAATAATGTCTGTCTGACAGTGGTCATCAACGTGACTAACATAGACCATTCTGTATAGAAATATTTCTCTGTTGCCTTTGTAATTGGTAGATAGACTGTTCGGTTACCTATTCTTTCAATTCGGCTTTTTTATTATTTCTTGCTCAAGCTGAATTTGTTCCCACAATGTATTGATATTTGTGTAAGCAACTGGACTTTCAGGATCGTAGTAAAGATCTCATAAATACTTTTCTTTGTCAGTCTCTAAAAACAGTATAAAATCATCCACAGAGTACTTTATGCTTGATAAATTGTCTTTAGATGTTATCAACAAGCAAGCAGAACATCTACAGACAACCTTTGCTTTTATTTTCAGCAATTTTGAATGTTTTTTCATTCCTTTTAAACGTATACATGAATTTGGATTAATACCAAATTTAGCCATTCCAATTGTTAAATCTAAACAGATACAACAGTTACTACACATAATGAGTCACAATGAGCTGTTTTAAATCAAACTTTGGTTTTCATAAATTCTATCTCTGTTTTTAATTAATCATCGCAGATTGACCTTGTAAAGATAATGAGATCTTTTAGCTATACAGTAGATTTAGCCATATACAAATTTGTGTATTTACCAACATCAAATACGTACTGTATTCCTTCTTCGTACTGTGCTGCTTTTTACCATCTTGCTATCAATGCTGATGCTGCTTATCTCGATGTTATCATCACTTAAATTATTTTGTAAATCTGCATCTTTTTGAAACAGCGTAGTAACACATTTTTGATGTTTGAAATCGATAAATCAAACATTTTGTATTCTCTTGTATCTTGTCATGTAATACAACTAGCTCTGACAAGACTATTTTCCATCCAAACTTGTAAGCAAAAAGGCATTATCTTTACATACCGATATTATTGCTCTCATGCTAAACACTTTAATATTCCTAACATCTCCCTGAAAACGTTTGAATTCAATACAATGTAGCTTTGTGCCATTATTTATGATGAGTAAAAAGAAAATCAATTCATTATGTATATGTCATAAAAATGCTATATATTTGTCCTTTGATCTTTTTATCATAAATTTTGGCAGGATTCGCCGCTTTTCTTACAGTAAATCGGAAGGGTTGTCGCCGCAAGTTTCTTGTATTAAATTAGTCTAAATGTCGCTGAATCACTTCATTTACATGACATGCGAAACTGTTCTCTAGAGATCTATGGTGCATCGAAGGATTACATGCCATATAATCTGAAGTAATATCAAGTCAAGTTCCTTGGCAACGATTTGTTGTCATATTCCTCAGCCCCGCCCCGCCCCCCCCCCCTTTTTCAGGCAATTCAACCCAATTACACTGTGATACTTGACGACAAATCGAAGAGAGACAGACAGACAGACAGAGACAGAGAGAGCAGGTATGCTCAATTTATATAGATAAAGTTCACCTCTGGCAAGAACCAAACTACAGAGTTTTCATTCTAAAAGCGACCACAGCTGCTGACACTAAATTTATCTGTATACTAGCAAACTGGCAGACAATATTTGGTGTTGGCTGCGTTTCACTCAAACAAATGTCACTAATTATCTCATTCTTACTGGTATAGTAATTTTTTAATTTGTTAAATAATATCCTCGATCTTTGCTGGTGCAGTATTTTTATCTTTAAAGTGTAATTATTAGTGTTGTCATATCCCTACACGATGGTGATATATAAATACATGTGTGGAGCTTTTAATTTTGACATCTGAAGTCTTTCTGACCTATTGTTAGTGTTCTCGTATCCCTACACGCGATATAAAAATATACAACATATGAGTTATCCAGAATGTATATTTATACACTGCGATAGCTACATACACACCACGCACGCACGCAGGCACACACACACACACACACACACACACACACACACACATGCATAGATGGGACGAAAATAAAGTAGAAAGTGTTCATAACGAAGCACGGAGAAGCAGCGAGATTTTGTAGAACAGCAGGCTGACCACATTTACGGATTTTCCCCATTATGGTTATTACACTAATTCTCAAATACAAGGTGTAATTGGCTATTCAGAAAATAGTAAATATCAACATTCGAATTTCTGAACTTTTTTTTATTTCACTTAAATAAATAGCCCATGCACCATCTTAATCTTACCTTTCAAATGAAAGTGCATCTTACAGTCATATTAGTACAATCTTCATTTTCATGAGGCTTTCAGTAAAAGACAAATCATGTCTCAGTGTTGTGAAATCAAAGAGAATCATATCTAGCAAAATAAGTAAAACTTTCTGGGACGAAATACTCAGTTGAGTGACATACTTAAATCAGGATAAGAAGGAAAAGCAAAAATGTTTATTTACATATGATTTCATGTATTATCAAAGATGAAAAAGAAACAGTTCTTAAATTTCAGAAACTAAGAACGAAAGTACAATGATACTTCATTAAGTAAAAGCAAAAACTCTTTTGGCTTTATGGATCCATCATACTGAAAATCAACTTTTGCAGATCTGTCAAAAGTAACGAACATTTAAAAGAAACAAGAATTCCGCAATCAAAGCAAAACAATTTCCCCTTTTGGGAAAACGGTGTTTTCTTGTATCTGTATGTACAGGTATACTGATGTGGAATTCAATAATTGCTTAATTAACAATGTGTATCCAAACAGAACCCTGTCTTCAAAAAGATTTCATTTTCCAACACTTACACTCATTTTTTGGTTTTTGCTTGATCGGTAACGACCAGTTCAGAATTAAGCTACGTCTGAAAATCAAGAATTTTCACAACAAAACACTATTATTTATATCTAATACAATGCAAAACAGCCTATTCAATAAGTGTATGAAAAATGCACCTGAATTATTTAGTAGCTTCATTAGAAATAGTATACATTTTGTTCATACAGAAAACTTTAATTCCATTAAGGTTTTAATTCAGTATTTCAGTGCTGGTTTATGTCATCGTTCCGTGAAAATACTAATGTAGAAATGCTTTCATTACTTTTATGAAATGTTCGTTACCACAGCATTCAATAATTCAAGCTATCATGTTTATGTATTTTTGCTAATAATATGATGTTTGAAACTAACAATGGTCTTGCAACTGATGTACGTACTTCAATGCATTTTGTTATCACAATAATCTAAAAATCGTGCAATACAAATAAAAAAGCAAGTGCTGTATTTAATATTTGCTTTTGTTGACTTCCTCCATCTCATAAATACACGTATTTCCTTCTAACACAAGTCAAAAAGAAAGCCCTGTTTTTAATATTTGCTATTGTTGACTTCCTCCATACCATAAATACACGTATTTCCTTCTAAACTTTAAATATTTTGAATGTAATAAACCATCTATAACACTGATTATTTTTATTACACAAATTGGCACATCACATCTTTAACGATATAAACGATGAAATAATCGTTACCAACTGTAATGGATATTTCAGGAGGACAGTACTTGAACCAGTACAAGTGCGCATGCTTGACAACTCTCTTATCAGTAAAAAAAATCGAGTTTATTTGTTTAATACATTTACACATGCAAATCTGTCTACACAATAAAGTATCCGTTTCAGTGCAAAACTTGTTGATACATACTTACAGAGCTGCGACTCGCTGGTATTTACCTCTTTAGGCAAACTGTTAAATTGCAAACTGATGCGTCTTCAAGATGGCGGAAAGGATTCTAAACATGTTCGAACAGCACACAGACCTAACACATTTTATGATACGTAGTTGGAACTATCTTGTAACGAACATTTCTCAACAGCGATCTTTTGAGTAATGTGAGTATATGAAAATGAGCTGAAACCATCATTAACGGATACGGTATACTGAATTATGTACAAACAACACTATTTAACGTTGTAAATAGTTCATATTAATGATTCTTTGTTTTATATGAAATGTATTAAAAGGAGTTTAATAATTTCTGCGTTTTATAGGAGCATGTGGCATGTGGCTTCAGAACAGATTTGGCCATTTGACCACCACTGAGAGCTTGACTGTATCCATATTTTTACGTGATTCTTACTATTGACAAATCAGAAATCGTCATTCATCAGTCCGTTTAATTTTTTTTAATTTTTTTTTTTTTGTCTTTTCACCTTGCGGCGCCTTTGGCTTTATAGATAAATACAATCCTAATTTAGAGATGACTTTATATCTTCATTTTTTTTAAAATATAAGTTTCTAGAAAGCCATCAAAACATTTATTCCCCTAATTTTCGAAGTTTAAATGGCAGTAATTCGGAAACCAGGTTGAAAAGTTTGAGGTTTGACCTACGATAAGTGCCGAATAAACCGGGTGTTTTGCTCTATTTTGTGTGATAAAGTTATAAATTGTAGATAAGATCGTCATTGAGCAGAAAACTGTCTTCAGATACCTCCATCAGACATTATTTACGCAAGGTTGCTTGCTGTATCTGTATGGTTTAGATATGTTGTCATAACACTATTATTATCGCATCACCATCGCCAAAGGCTATCGATGTCACCCTTGACTATAACTTCTTTCAATATTGTGGCATAAATCAAGACGACTTGACATTTAATGAAAAAAAATAAAATAGAAACGACCTTTTACCGCCGTATATAGAGAGGATTTAGATATGTCTTCATAATGGCAGTTTTGTACCTTTTAAGACGGTATACACGGCAAATAGATGCGTACCGTGTCAGAGGGTAATAATGAAAGCAGTCTTATTGCTGCGTGTGAATATATGGTAGTTTTATTTCACATTCTAATGGGAACTAACACCCGTGACGGTACAAATTAGATTTAGACATGACAAAACAGTGTAGAAATATGAGATATAAATAACTATTACAAAAATTAAACAATAAATTTCTCTTAATACAGTATTCCTTATTTACAAAAAGACAATTGCTACAATATAAAATATGTGTAAAATCATGCTAACCTCTTTGGTCAGGAGAAGAAGTTTAAGTTACGAAAGATTAATCATATACTGTTTAAAATTCTGAAAGATGTTCAATGTGCTTTCTCTCTCTTTCGATCGATTGATTGATACACACTACACACACATCTCTCTCTTTCTCTCTCTCTCTCTCTCTCTCTCTCTCTCTCTCTCTCTCTCTCTCTCTCTATATATATATATATATATATATACATACATACATACATACATACATACATACATACATACATACATACATACATACATACATACATACATACATACCTTTGTAGAATTAATCAGTGATTGCAACCTTAACCATATTTGGTCTCTTCCAATAATATTTATCAATTACCCTCTAAAACAAAATGATATTCATCTTCTTTAATAAGACAAAACCTGCATTTTCTCATTAATTGATAAACTATTTGGCTTAACCCATCTTGCAGCTTCAGTTTCTAGTCTCTGTGATGCCACTCTCAGTTGTGCCAAAGCATGCAAAAATGTTTGTACACTAATATATTGCAAAAAAGTCTGAAATTGAAAAATGCAAATGCGCTTATAAAATAATGGTCTGCTGGAATCTATAAGTCTATTTTGCTAATTTTGAATAAACTGGTGGCTAATTCTTTATTTCAAAAGTGATACAAAAACATCCTGTTGACCAACACTTTGTTCTAGCCATACCTCGCAAAAACCAAGAGAAAATATAAACATCTCTTAATAAAGTCACCTACCTTACTTTATTTAGGAATAAATTTGAATCATTTAGTATCAATTTATATGCAAGTTTTACATATTAAATATCATAGAAATTCTCCCCAATTCAACATATACAAAATTATTTTGTGTTGGTTTTTTTTTACTCCCAATAACTACACACACACACACACACACACACACACACACACACACACATATATATATATATATATATATATATATATATATATATATATATATATATATATATATATATATATATATGATTGACATATAAGTTAACCAGATATAGAGCATTCCTTAAAGACCGTGAACTTCACCTGTGAAAGTTGTTACTGTCATTATGATTCATTGAAACAGACACCGCAGAAATCTCATTTAGAATGAACCCAAAATAAGCATCACAATAATATAGTCAAGTACGCCCCTTATTTCACCCCTATGAAGCAATCACCTCCCTTTAGTGACCATTTTTCGCAGTCACTTGCACAAATGTGTATAAAAATACACCTCTATGAACGAGCCACCTTAAGAGAACATTTTTCTTTTCCCTGAAATGCCTGGTCACAACAGGTTTGACTGAATTAAAAATATTAAAATATTAAACTGTGTTTTAAACATACAAAAATTGGAACATTCTGAATAAAATACCATATGGTAAAAATCGTATTTCAATCATGTAATCCATTTTTCTCACAGAAAAAGCTAATTGTATTTGGTACTATTACCTTAATATTTATAGTATATATCACCCGACAGTACATTATCGTGCTTGCATATGAAAGCCATACTAACTTTCAGTCTTCAATAAGGACTAGCATGGAAGATTAAACAGTTTCTTCACAGTAACTACCACAATGGAATGCTTGATTCTTGCATGGATATACCAAAAACGTTTTCTGACTTAAAGACGTTCCTGTGATACCCGTATGTTTAGAGAGGTCACTGTACAGCAGTATTATTCTTAAAATCCATAGTATTCGCTTACCCTTCCGTTTGTTTGTACCCGCGAACAAGATGACAGTGTAAGTGACCCCCTGACGCAACAATCAGGTTAGAAATTAAAAATTAACAAATGAAACTGCTAAGTTTTGTGCCTTTTTTATATCCTTGATGCGTTTCGTTTTTAAAATCGGTAGGGGGTAAAAACAAACGTGAGGGTAGGCGACTACTAAACCCATTTTTTGTAATAACTCGAGGAATGTAAGATGAAGAACTATTTCTAAAACCTGGAAGCAGATATTTCTATTTTCAAATTTCTCTTAAGAAATAGACATATTAAAGTATACTTAGTTATATAGGTTTGCAAAGGATAATCTTTCTCAATCGAGAAATTAAGTATTGACTATTTTAAGGCGACTTGTGTTTATTCAAATTTAAATTTCATGAAAAAATTCAAAACTTTTTTAACAATCATAACTCAAATAAATATATCTTCTTCAACTGGTGATGTAATTATATAATACAATTCTTAATGGTCATTACTCGCATTACAGAAACAATGAAATATCTGGGATATAATTTACGGTTACACCCCTTTACATTAAAAAAATAGATGGCGCTATAGCTCCTCCTTTTGCAGGTCAGAACCAACTAGTTTACTACATCATCAGTCAAGTTGAAGCCAACTAGACGAAACATCAAACATGTTCAAGCTTTAATTCCATTAGAAATAGTCATGGAAACTTTTGTAATGTCAACGCTTTTTGTGTTTATTATTTATCTTCTCTCTGTTTTGTGTTTGCCTTTGACCAAGACTCAATGGGAGTCGAAAGCATTTAGACCAGTTAAAAACTAGTTTTGCACTCTTCTTTGCCAGGTTGTTTCATTTTTATATATATATATATATATATATATATATATATATATATATATATATATATATATATATATAGAGAGAGAGAGAGAGAGAGAGAGAGAGAGAGAGAGAGAGAGAGAGAGAGAGAGAGAGAGAGAGAGAGAGAGAGAGAGAGAGAGAACTTTGAAATTACATTACAAGTATTTGAAATATAATGTCTGGACTAGTCACTTATTGTCATCATCGCTAGCAGTACATCACTCAACACAAAACCTCACCCAAATCATCATATTAGAACCATCACAAACACGTACAGATTTTTCTGCAAAATGCGAAATCCTAACCTCATCTGTCGTTAAATAAGAATTTTAGCACAACTGCGAAAATAATGCGGTTTCTGATTGTTGAACCTCAAAAACTATAAGAACGTTTGAGGTCAATGTGATGTCATGACTCCCTGTAACGTAGTTGACCAATGAAAAATAGATTTTTGGCTTGTTGTGTTTCGGCAAAATTGTTCAATTTAATTTAGAATAGGGATTAACGGAATTATTTTTGAGGATCTAAGGACATTAATTGTGGTTTTAGTACCGCAAATATCTATTTTACCGGCGATGCTGATACATTCTTGTCATTTCACGAAACAGAATTTCAACGTAAATACTAAGAGACAAACAGACAATATGCAAGGTACAAGGGAGCGTTTCTATTCATTATTATGCAAGTAAAACACCAGCAACGGACCGTTATCCGGTACGAAAGTAGTAAGGATATGACATTATTTGAGCAGTATACAATTTTCACACAAATCCACTCGTGTAGATACGACAACACTGAAAAAACTCATCCAACATTTCTAGCTCATTAGCGCAACACACCAATTGACTCGTACTAAAACATTAAATTAAAAAAATCGATATTCACTCTCGCAATAAAACTTGAGGGTGTTAATTTATCAAATCGATATAAAGTCACTCAGTAAGACTCGAGGGTTTCATTTTACAAAACTCGATATTCACTGGCGCAGTTGGACCTGGCATTATTCACAAAAATAGATATTCACTAGTGCAATAAGAGTATGAATTGTTTTATGAAAAAATCTATATTCACTAGTGCAGCCTAATTATCTTGCTATTTGAAATCGTGCCAAAACAAAGGTAGATCCAATGCTAAAATTGTTGCACTAAAAAATCATTGAACCTGATTTATTTAAGCAAATGATCAAACTGCCTGCGTGCCCTGTGTACAATTACAAGCGCAAGGGAAGTAAAACAGCAGAGCGAAGTCAATGTAATATTTTGACACTTTTTACATATCATAAAAATGGCTCAAAGCTATATTATATTGAATTTCGGTAGCGTTAGAGATGTGTCTGTAATAGGCAGGTGTACAAAGAAAGATAAGACTGTAGTATGTTGCAATGGACTATTACGAGTTAGTTCCCTTGATGACATCTATTTATAGCATCAATACGATATACTAGTATGCAAATTTCCCTACATTGTAAACATAATCTGCGGTACAGGTTATGGTGTATATATAAATCACGGATTGATTATATTAATGGGAGTGGCGTCCAGCTAGTATAGTTAATGCCAAGTATCTGGACTTACAAATGGTTAGAGAATAAAACCTAATCTCCTTTGATACTATGACCTCGATGGTCACAGGTACTGAATAACTGAGTGTTGAGAAAATAAAAATCAACACGGAGGAAGTGTTCGTGCGACTACTGGGGAAGTAAGATAATCAGCAAGGTTAAACACCCGCTCACTAGGCTTGGGCGTCATGCAAAATTGCATGCCAAAGGCCACAGGTAAAAATGTTAGCGGTTACAATGGTTATTTTTTCACATCTATAAATAGTAGCCTATATATATATATATATATATATATATATATATATATATATATATATATATATATATATATATATATAATTATTTTAGGTTAAATAAATAGAAATGAACACTGTCACACTTGATATGCGAAGACCAATGAACGTGAGAAAAAAAGTACAACTCGTTTGAAACGTGATCCAGATAATAAAGAATAAAGTTATATGAAAGGCATAAATTAAAAAATAAATAACGAAAAGACTTAAAGATTAATTTAAACGAAATGCAAATAAGTACAGATTTTAGGGTGTTTATATTAAGGATTTGTACGAATTTTTCAATGATATTGAGCCAGATTTGAAACAAAAAAATCATCAGTAGAAAAATTAAAGACTCGATCAAACTTAGCGATTACACTTATGAAACGACCCATTCAAGAAAGCGAACGAGGATATAAATGTTTATTACAGAGCCAAATATACTAACATAATGAACAGAGGTAAAATAGATAATGTCATTTTACATATCAAATGTGGGCAGGTAATAATCGAAAGTACAAGATGGATGTTTGACAGGATTTAATACTTAACATTACATATATATTTATATATATACTTTGTTTTGTTTTTTGGGTTTAACACCATGTTTCAGCACATGATAGGCTTTACATGGCAGCCAGTATATGTAGAGGAGGAAAAACCATGGAAAACCCCGGCTGGAACCACAAACCCAAGGGAAGCTACTGGCAAGCTTTCTCAATTACCCACGTTGGCCGAGCCAAGACTCGAACCCACGCGTTCAGAGGTGATATGTATGAGTGATCTGTAACGGCGAGCGCCTTAGACCACTCGGCCACCCGCGGCACTTGCATATAGATAGACATCAACTGCTAGGATGAAGTGCATACATAAATACCTGATTGGGTTAAGAATAAAAAAACTTGTATTAACGTAAAATATAAGGATAAATTTTTCTAAGTTTGGAATCAGTTTCAAATACTACACAAAAGATCCCCCAAAGCACTCAGAATATAATAGATATATGCAGTCATTGATTCGATAGACGTCACGTAAAAATAGTGTAAATTATAAGTCCCCCCCCCAAAAAAAAAATGGTTATAATTGCTATTGAGATCACTTTCTCCACTCTTTTGCATGGTATCAAATCACCCTTTAAACTCATTCTGGGAGAATCAAATGTGAGTTTTGTTAACGTTGTATTGGCTGATATGTCGATTATTCTCTCCCTGCATCCATATTAATCTAACCATAAAAACCAATTCCGTTTCTATATTCTGAAGCGTTCATTGTATTGGTTACCGGTAGCTTTATCAGTAAATTTTACAGGATCGCTTAAGTTTGTAGTAGGGTTACTGTTCAGGATTAAGTCAGTGCTAGTTGTTTGACATAGTGTAACATCTTTCTCCTCTTTTTTGTATCAATCTTTAAAAGTGAACCGAACAATGAAGCCATTGTACAGCACAAGTTAATAGGTGCTCTCAGATATATCTCTCTCGTTTATATTATTTGCTTTAATATACGTTACAAGAATACTGTGGAAGTCAATCACATTCCCATCTTCATATTTTATGCTGACATTCGATATGTTAATTATACACCTCTGTAATTGACTACTGTATCAAAAAAGGTCTATTTTTAACAGGTAGAGACACTAGCAAACACGAATAATAGCCACTAAAATAAGTAGTTGTCATATTGATCTAAGCGAAGAAAATGTATAAATGTTTAGGTTTCAAAAACTCCAAAGCAGTATTAATGTCAATAAATATATGTACATGTCTCTGGCTATAGAATTCAAACAATTTAGAGTTGTACTTGGTTATGGAAACTGTGTAATTATTGCTCGAGAATACAAGGACTTTAGAGTTGTCTCTCAAACATTCCGCATCAACGCTTTCTTTGTTGTTATTATCAGTTATTCCCGCTTCCACTTTTTTCATGTGTATTACAAGGCGGTCAAATATGCCAGGAATTGAAACAATCCTTGCTTCATTCATGTCATTTCTTATGTAAAAAAGAATATATTTTGAGTTATCGGAAATCCCCAGCAACAGAATCTATTTATGACATTAAATGAACATTTTACAATTCCGGTTATCAGTTAGACTGGTAAAATAAATTTCTTTATCATGGAGTCTGACGGATGTTATTTAACTTTCCATTTATCGTGCCGGAAATAGGGTGTGCGACAACAAAGGCACTATCAAGTTTTGCTGTCTTCTCAGCAAATTATTTGCATTTTAGACAGACAATAATTGTGTCATTGTTCCGCCGTTAAAATGTTTCTGTTTAATTTATAACCGTGCCGTATGCAACCATAACTTTTCCTTTAATTTCTTTTCTTCTTCTGTAGTTGATTTGAAGAATAGCACAAAAGGTGGTAGAAAACTTTTAGCAACTAATTCAATAGAGAACCAACCGGGAGGATACCATGTTATTTTCGAATTAAAAGATGAATCATTTCACTTGAACCTACTTCTACCATCACATACGAATTTCAATATAAACTAAATAGGCTAAGGGATATTGGAACAAACGGCAGAACCTCTTGCAAAGTTCAACAACTCAAAGACAATATATTAAAGTACCTGAGGAAATAGAACAGCAAACAATAGACACAAATGAAAATCAACAGCAAATGGAAGCATACAATTTAATAGATAATTATTATAGAAGAATTCAAAATGGAGAGCTTTTACCTGCCACGAAAAGATTATTTACTACACAATAGGAAATAGAATTAAGGGCTTATGTACATGCTACAATTGTTGTCGATTCAAAAATACAATCTTTTAAATCTAATGTTGAAATGTAGAAAAGATAGATTGAAGAGTTAAAAAGAAAGATTAGTAGAGCACTTAGTTGGACAGATAACAGAGTTGGAGAGAAAATTTAGAGAAAATATATATATAAAAGAACTTGATTCAAGATTTAGAGAAAAATTTCCATTAGGAGAATGATTTAAAAAACTCTTTAAAGAAATTAGTGTTACAATATCAGCTATAGATACTGCAACGGGTATGATATTATCAACAGTTGCTCTCTCTCTATAGCGAAATTGTGTTATCTATTGTATCTTTTTTGGGGGGTGGGGGTGGGGAAGGTTCTGCTCCATGTGGAGTTAAAGATTATTTGTTTGTTGACAATTACAAAATAGTTTAATAAATATTGGTAATTATATTTTTCAGTTAGTGTCAAATTTCAGCAAAAACATTTCCTGGGCACAACGAAGTAACGAGTTTTTTTTTTTTTTTTTTTTTAACATAATCACTGTAGGCGAATCGTTCACTGCCCGTGTGTCGAAGGAACGATTCATAAAGTATTTCAAAACAAAAAAAACTATAGCAGTATCTACAAGTATTAGCAGCAAAATACATGTCTTTTGAAGTTTCAAAATTGTCACGTGCCATCAGAATGGCCAAGTATAGAATCGCATTAGCAGATCGAATAGTAGGACTATCATCGTCATAATCCTTTTGCACATAATTATTACTTAATTTTACTTCAATTTTTTTTTTTTTTTTTTTTTTTTCTTTGGTCTCCTACAATTTCATGTCGTGCTGTCTTTTGGAATACCATTCTTTTCTACCTTGGTATTGACCATAAGATTTAATTCATGCTTAAACTAGTCACTAGATTTCAAGCAATTTTCATAACTATGTATCTTAGTGGCAAAACGATACCGTCACCAACAACAACATAGTCAATTGTTACTTTGAAGCTTTTGAACATTTTAAAAATATTATCATATTGTTATTATTTTGATCTGAGTAGTAATCTTGTTCAACTAGTAATTTTGTTTCTCAAATAACGTTTAAAAGTGTATGTTACTATTGAAATAGACTGTGTTATAGATGTTCTATTTTTTTATCTGTGTACCAATACAGATTACATAAGATCTTATATTTCCTCCACTGTGATACCACTTTAATCTTGTTGATTTTACACACACTTTACGTCTCCAGTATTTTTTATTACGTTCTTCCACTTCCTGTATCAAATTGTGTATGTTGTGTTTATAACAGATCACAACTGACTCAACCATTCTTATTTTTGTTGTTGTTGTTGTTTAAAGTAAATTAGTACTAGATGTCAAACAAAAGTGCTGAGAAAATGTAATGTTCTAAATTTGCGTATTTACCCAATGTAAAAGCTGTGTTGGATTTTACCTAAGTTCAAATGGTGTAAAACGTATCCCAAATTCATCATACTCTTTCTATTTCAACAGTACATTTTTTACCGTTCAATCCTTATGTCTTCAAAACTTTTCAGCTTCGTATATGTCATTTTGATTGTCGTATCGAGATAGTTCTTGTTCGTAAAACATACCCTATATATCCTCTTCAACCAAATTATACCCTCTATATCCTCTTCAACCAAATCATACCCTCTATATCCTCTTGAACCAAATCATACCCTCTATATCCTCTTCAACCAAGTCTTACACTTTATAAACGACTGGATCAACTAAAAGTACTTGCTTTATTTAATATTTCCGCAGTTAATTTAAAAAGGTAGCCCTTTTCCAAAATTGTTTCATTGTTTAAAATTCTCTTTCACTGACTTTAAATTTAGGCGTTCCAAAAGTGTATGTTGTCAGTGTTGTCAGATAACTATTAGGCTGATCCATTCTGTCACTCTTGTTGTTTTTTTTTTTGTTTTTTTTTTGTTTTTGTTTTTTTTTTTTTTGCTTGCTACATTCAGTGTCGTGTATTGATCTGCAATGAGCACTGTTGTATGACTCAATTGCATTTATTCTTTTTCTAGTTTCATTATGTGTAAAATACTTCCAAATTCTCGTATTTAATGTTATGTAAAGGTTGTTTCCACTACTGATGCTTTTAATAATGCACTGTTTTAACCATCTTGTTTTCAAAGCTTATGTTGCTTATTTGAATGCTGTCATCATCAGTTTTTATAAGTAAATCTGCATCTTTTCTGAAACATTGGACTATATCTTTTCATGTCTGAAATCAAGACATCAACACTTCTATTATTTTGAATGTTATTCTTCGACACATCAGCTCTGACCACATCTTTAGCCCACCCTAACTTGTAACAATTAGGCGTTATCTACGATGTATAAGAATCGTCAAATTATTATTTTGTGTTCGTTCCGTTTTGCTGCGCTTGCGCTCAAGGTTCAGGAACTGCTCCAGTGACTATCTTTTTTTTTTTTCTTCAGTGATGCTCTTTCCAGGTATACGAGTGGGTCGGTGTTTTGGGCTAGTGCGCTGGAATTATGGGATTTTTTAATTTAGTGTTGTCGTATCCCTTACACGAGTATGGTGGTGTGAAACTTGTATGCTGTTCCAGTATCGGCATATGCATACAATTACCTACTTGTGTAAATGGTCCGACATACTAGGTCGATGGTTATCTCCAACTTCTCCGATTTCCTATCCCTCTATGTGCACCTTATGCCGACACTTAAACCATATAAAGTGAGCTCAGTTAGATAAAAGTTGTACAATAGACGTCAAATAAATCAAGTACAACAAGAAATTGGAGAAGAAATAGGAAATGTTTGTGGTGAGTTTACTTCAAAAATAAATCATACCCTAGTGTTAGTCTTTTGGGGGGAGACAAATGCATATTCCCTTGATGACCTTGCTAGTGTAACAAGTATCCGTGTCAAAATCATCACCTGACTAGAAAGTTTAGAGCCAATGACGTCATGCCTGTGGGAGACAAATTATATCTGTGTCTTTAATTGCTCACTTAGCTGTCACACTAAGATACAATCTGAAGGACCAACTTTCTATTCTTTGGGATATATTAAAAAATAACAATTACGTGGGGTTCTAACATCCTCCTCGGGTGTAATTTGGAGATATCACCTGGTTTCAAATGGAACTTTTAGATTATCATTTATTTTCGTTATATCTCTAGGCAATGGGCAACTGGGCATGGGATTTGCGTTTACCTGTGTCGATGCCTAATTTATCGACAGCAAGAATAACTTAAAGGGCCTTACCTATTGACATGTGTGAAGGGCAGTTGGTTGAAATACATGTATGCAAATAAGTTTGTCCACCACGAATGTTACCCTTGTACTTCCTGTTCCTTCATCCGGCTGAGTTTTGCGTTTTTTATCTGCACGTTTGACACGAACCGCTTTTGAGTGTGGATGCCTCTTTGTGAGTGCAACGTCCTTCCACGACAGCTAGGTCACTCTGGCCCATATTTTACGCCTCATTGTCTTCGCTTGACTTCGGTTAAGCTTTGCTGGAAGGTCAGTTTCTAGGTGAATGCTGGCTACAGGGCAATGCGACTTTGTGTGTAAAAGAACATTGATGAGTACAACTGCGTGCCACAAAAAGTTAGTTGCAACGACAGGGCATTCCTATTCCGTACGCAAATTTCGAGTTTTTCTTTTAGCAACATTTGAAACAGTTGTGTTATATGTACTATAAACATTCCCTTCATCTGTATTCGTCTATAGATCAGTAGGTCTCTCACTACATGTTTGTCTCTATTAACATCTCTCTTGCGTATGGTATTTTCATTTCAAAAACGTGAATTGTTGCGGAACATTTTTTGTAAAAAGATTAAAGAGGTATTTATTTTATTTATTTTTGTGGGGACACGTCAAAATCAAATGAAACAATCAAAACATAAAGGCAAATAATATACAAATAAGGAAAATATTTAAAAAAATTAAAACTGAAAGTTTAATTTTAAACGTG
The DNA here is from genome assembly GCA_029931535.1 of Margaritifera margaritifera. NCBI lineage: Eukaryota > Metazoa > Mollusca > Bivalvia > Unionida > Margaritiferidae > Margaritifera > Margaritifera margaritifera. Next base: position 1,255,333 of record JAQPZY010001361.1, read on the forward strand.
CGGATATAATAGTGTACGAACTTCGGACCCTTGCTGACTTTTTTCAGCTAATATATCACCTCTTATAAGCTCTTATCATAAGCCAACTTGACTACAGTGCTAAAGTGTATTTATTTGAATTCCTTCAGCTTTAAGTAACTGATTTGGAAGGACATAAATTTGTATATACAAGTAAATTTAAAAAAAAAATATGGAAGGTGCACTTCGCCATAGGTTCAACCAGTGGCGTGCTAAAGCTAAATGGCGCCCGGGGCGACGATGATGGCCCAAGGGCCGGAATACGAGGCCCGAAATTTTATCAGCTGTTTTGGCGCTCCAAGACCTCTGGCGCCCGGGGCAACCGACCTGACCGCCCCCCCCCCCACCCCACCCCCGTTAGTACGCTACAGGATTTAACTTAATAATATTGAGAGTGGCAGTGATTGGAGTTGTGACGCGGCGCGCATATACAGATCCGCTAAAAAAAAAATATTATATTTTGGCGGAACTGTATATGCGCCCCGCTTCACAACTCCAATCACTTCCACTCTCAGTTTGCTTATATATGCGATGTTTTTCACATCAGATAAAAAGTTGGTGTTAAGGTTACTTATAGATCATTTTCGTTGATTAAAATTAATCCTAAATAAAACGAGCATTTTTTAAAATCTCATTTTGTTTCACTTTTATTTAGATGAGGACCGTGGCAAAATGGAAAATCTTAGAAAAGCAGATATAACGTTTCTGATGCACAGCAGTGCGTATAATTGTTTTTTGTTTGTTTTGTTTTTTTGTTTTTTTGTTTTTTTTTTGTCGATTTCTTTCAAAATTTCGGCAACCACTACGAATATACTAAGCAGCCACCATAAACCTCAGGTTCTTTTGCAGGACAGTCCATGTATGTATACTTGGAGTGTTAAGATGTTTTTAAGCTGTATCTATCAAAAAAACATCAATTTGTCTTATGTTTGCTTAAATGTAAATAGATGGAAGTAAATACACAAAATAGTTATGGTCCATATGATTTCTCTTCTAAAAATTATGGCGAATTATATTTCTTTTTAAATTTAATAATGCGGCATGTAGAAATGTTTTCGTCGTAAATATCTGATGCAAGGAGAATAGGACAATATAGTAAAAAAGGGGTGGGTGAGGGAATTTGGGAAACTATGGGACTCTATGGAAACATTACAGATGTCACTATGGATGTTATGAGAATTTAACACTACGTTTAGAACAATATGGGAATTGTGAGAATTTAACATTACGTTTGGGTCATTGAGACATTGGGGCATACGGGAATTTGACATAACGCTTGGGTGTTATGTGAATTTAAAATTACGTTTGGGCCAGTATGTGTGTTATGAACATGTAAAATTAGCATCTGTCCACTATGGCGGTTATGGGAATTGAACATTACAGATGTCACTATTGAGTTCTGTGAAAATGTAACATTACGGATTGCACTATGGGGATCTACGGAAATTAATGTTTTGGGCTACTATAAAGCCCTATGGAAATTTAACATTACGGGTAGCTATTGGGGGGTCTATGGGAATTTAACGTTACAGTTGTCACTACGGGAGTTTATGGTAATTTAACATTATGTTTGGGACACTATAGAGTCTATGGTAATCTAACATTATGTTTGGGACACTATGGAGTCTATGGTAATTTAACATTATGTTTGGGACACTATGGAGTCTATGGAAATTTAACATTATGTTTGGGACACTATGGAGTCTATGGTAATTTAACATTATGTTTTGGACACCATGGAGTCTACGGTAATTTAACATTATGTATGGGACACTATGGAGTCTATGGTAATTTAACATTATGTTAGGGACACTATGGAGTCTATGATAATCTAACATTATGTTTGGGACACTATGGGGTCTATGGTAATTTAACATTATGTTTGGGACACTATGGAGTCTATGGTAATTTAACATTATGTTTGGGACACCATGGAGTCTACGGTAATTTAACATTATGTATAGGACACTATGGAGTCTACGGGAATTTAATATTACGTTTAGGTCAGTATGGGATCTATGAGAAAATGTAACATTACATTTGGGGTTGTGTTGGTATTGATAAGCAACTGTCTCTTGGTTTAAGAGAGTGCCCCTTGAAACTAATCGTTGAACAGATTCGAAATTGCGTCAAGGTGTCGAGCACTAAAACAAAATCCCTCAGGAATTGTCATCTCGTGCACATTAGCTTGGAACTGGTTGTTGATGTTTTAATGTTTTCATAAAAACAACATTTTCTTCCCAACTGTTCTTGTGCTAGTTCGTCTGGTATTTCCACGACGAACATTTTTTGTTTCCCAGTGATACTCTAGACTGCTGTGAGATGAATGATTTCTACCAAAACTAATTCCCAATCGGATTTATTATAAAATTATACGGACTGATATAATTTCGCTGTAAAAATAACACAATTTATTGTTGGTAAAGTCAAATAAAACTTATTATTCATATTTCGATGGTTCTCGTCTCCAAGTAGTGGCCAAATTTCAAAGGATTCATTTCCAAATGGTCCACTGAATTTCTGTTACTTGTGTTTTTGTTGCTAATGGTATGGCCTTGGTTGAGGCTGCAATTCCTGCTCATGTTTCTGCTACCCCTCCAATATTTCAACGATACATTAGGAAGAAGATAACCAATACAACTGATGTGTATTTTAAGATGAGTTTAGGTATATAAGATTACTTAAAACATAGTGTAGATTAATTTGCTGTTAACCTTAAAATCATGTTTGCATTCACATTATAATGTATTTAAAATAATGGAAGGTGGAGAAAAGAAAAATGAAGAAACGTAGAACATTGAAAAATAACTAGACATAGTAGCCTTACAAAGGAATATTCACGTACATCTGCACTTGGTAGGAACAGTACAGATAATAGATTCCATGAGTTTCTTGGTTATGGCATTGGGTAAGATGCCTCAGTGCTTTGGAATAACTGAAATGGCTACAGGATATTTTCCTCACTACTCCATTTGTCCGATAAATGATAATACTACCCGGAAAGTATGCGAGCGGAGCAGCGGAAAGCTCTCAACACTTGGTACCAGACCCACTATTATGACTCCTTTGACTTTCAGCAATATATGCTCAGTTATTGAACGTCTAGGTGGCATCATGCTTTACTGTAACACAGTCAGCTGTATGTACATCGGTCAACTTGGATGGTATCACCCATACATCGAAGACGAATGTTGAAGAGTGCGGACATACGAACATTCCGAAGACACCATTCTCAGTTCTGCAAGTAGCGAACCCAAGAATTACGGATGTCAGTACTGAGACAAGAAAGCACAACTCTACACTAAATGCTAAGTAAAAGGATTCACGCGCAGCTATAGTTCCAGTCAGGTGGTGAATTTTGACGTATTGAGATGATGTAGTTAACATATGCATTTGTTTATCCACCACATCACCAAAGTCCAATTTTCTTTCACTGTCTGCCTCTTTTCTTAAATTTCTTTACGGGTATGAGTTCTTCCTCCTCTTCACTGTCTTCAAGGAGTCTTGACTTCTTTCATTTCTTGATTGAGATTTACTCTTCCTCTGTTTCTGAAGAACCCTCCACCTCCTCCCGCTTTTCTTTCTGCTTGTTCACTTTTTCTTAGGCTACTCTGAAGACCAACGTCCTTTTACCAGACAAAGATAACAGGTATATTTATCTTTATCTCTCTTTTCTCCTGTCTTTCGTTTGCTTTAACGTTATGGACATTCTGAAGCCCAATGTCCTTTTTTCCTGGCAAACATAGCAAGTATCTTGACTTTTATCTCGAGAGGAGTAGTCCGTAGACTTATTGGAAAAAATGGTATACTTTCCAAGGACTCTCTCTAAATTTCTGATGGCAACAGCGGTCTGTTGTGCTAAATTTCTGACCAGAAGGGTAAGTTTTTGTTACTCTTCCAACTTCACAGTTTGAAAGTTGAATGACTAATATTTACTCTTAGGGTGAGAAGCTCTCTCTCTATCTATTTATTTATCTATCTATCTATCTATCTATCTATCTATCTATCTATCTATCTATCTATCTATCTATCTATAAATATATATATATATATATATATATATATATATATATATATATATATATATATATATATATATATATAGGAAGAGAGGGAGTGTAAAACTGAGAAAAATCAAAGTTTGCAATCAAAATGAAACGACTATACTTTACTGAGAAGAAACCAAAAGAAGAAACCAGGAGGCGACGACGACGACTTTCCGTACCGCCTCATACGCCACTAGCTGAAGTGTTAGCCCAAGTACATGCTAGTGATTTCGAAAAGGACATGAGTGAGCCTGAATCAATACCCTCCACCTCCGCAACAAAACCAGGAGAGTCCAGAGCCACTTAAAAAGAAAGTCGTTCAGTAGCTCCCGAAAAATATTATCACATTCGAGAGACGCAGAAACTGATTTCTAGAAAATTTAGAACCACGGCTTACGCCTCCACGGTGAAATTGACAAGTTCAAGTTCCAAATTCCACCCGAGAAAGCCGCAGGTTTCAATACCTGTTTTTGGATTCCTAGTTAGAGACATTGAAACAACAATGCCAAGCTAAAGAGAGCGATCGTTTGAGACTCTCCATTCATCACGACAGTTTGAAGCATCCAGTGTGGATCGAGTTTAGTACACCGGAAGAATTAACTCCTTCCAAACTCATCGACACAATTGAATACGTTCAACAATCCAATGACGAGTTTAACATGACCGATGGAAAAGCTACACTTCACAGGACCAGCATGTCACTTCCTAGAGGCAGTGGACCACGCAAAGCGTTATTGGTTGACGACATCTGCAGTATCGTCCAAATTAACAACTCCCAAGACCAGATGTGCTTAGCCCGTGCCATCGTCGTGGGGCGAACATATGCCGACAAGAAAGAGACCGCAGAATGGAGAACAGCATGGGAGAGCATTCGACAATCGGGCAGAGCCAAACAACAAAGAGAAGCTGAACTCCTGTTGCAACAGGCAAGCATTTCCAAAGACACCGTGTGTGGCATTCCTGAAATGCAAAAACTTCAATACGTCTTGGCTCCTCGTTATACGTTGAAAGTATACCATCAAGTGGTTTGTGGAGCTCTGGTGTTTCGAGGTCCCGATTTCCCACGCGGAAAATACATTCACATCTATCATCATCAAGAACATTTCAATGCTATAACTAATATCACAGGATTTCTCGGATGCGCTTACTACTGCGAGAAATGTGACCAAGGATTTGCCAATCGTGAGCAACATATTTACTGCGTAGAGAGATGCCGTTGCTGTTTAGCCTCCAAACCATGCATTCCTGAAGGAAAATAACGCATTTATTGGTCTTCTTGCAAGCGAACCTTTGTCAGCCCCACTTGTTACGAACCATTTCATCAACAAAAAAGTGCTTGTGAATTAATGAGTTTGTGATCCACTTGTGGAAATCTTGTTCGAACCAATAACCCAAAGAAACACGTTTGTCCCGGAAAGAAAAGATACCTTTTTTGTGACCAAATCATGGACTTTGAACATCAATGCTACATTCAAATATATGACAAGGAACTGGAGGAGGAAGACATCAAGGAAGACCAGGCCAAGAAGAAAAAGAAAAAAGTGGATTTTATCTTTTTGACTTTGAATGTACGGGTATTGACGTCCATAATTTCTGCGTAGCTCATCGGGCTTGTGTGAAATGCATAGAAGACATATATTTTTTCACTGCCCCGATTGTTGTAAGATTCCAGGAGGACGTGCAAAACTCTTTCGAGGACCCCGCACTCTTCCCTTTTTTGCGGAATGGATTTTAGATCCTACCGACGACACTTGGAGCGAAGTCGACATCCGGCGTTACGGAGACTGCCATCGATATGCTATAGTCATGGCTCACAATTTCTCAGGATACGACGGATAATGTCTGTTTTAATATTATTCAGAATAAGGTACCGAATGTCCCCAAGTCACCATGAACGGAGCCAAACTCATCTACATGAAAGTGGGCCAAGTATAGTTTAAAGATCTCATGAGTTATTTAGCCATGCCTTTGAGTAGAATGCCTAAAACGTTTGGAATAAGAGAATGGCCAATGATTATTTTCCACACTTTTTCAATACCGAAGCTAATCAACACGCTGTGCTCCTGCATTTGCCTGACGTTCACTATTACGACCATGACGGTATGCACACAGAACAACGAGAAGCATTCTACGCTTGGTACCACACCCACGCCACAAATTAGTTTGACTTTCAAGAAGACATGTTTAAATATTGCCGATGTGGAAAATTTCGACAACTATTTCTGGATCAAGGATGTATTGATCTGGCTTGTACATTTACTAAAGCGTGTGAATTTGTCGATAGAAAGAAGTTCATGCCCGAGAACAAACTAGTCATCATACCCCCTCGATCTTACCTGTCAGTCAGCCGACGATATTCCCCCAAAGCTTTACGTTGGCTCCAGTACATGTGAGAAAGTGAAGACAAATGGATAAGATGTGCGAGAAACAGGGGAGACGAGATAAATGGAAGTCTTTCTGTGGATGTCTCGGATTTATAAATCCCTCAAATCGTCTACGAATTCCAATGATGTTTATTTCAATGATGCCATATCTGCTTTCCTCAACGAAACCTGAAAAGTTCTTTCTTAGAGTTCGCCATGGAAGAGTTACACGAGCAAATATACCAACGACGTCTGAGATTAGAAAGACAAGGATACCAAGTGCTAAAAATGTGGGAGCACGAGTACGATCGACGTTTCAAAAGCGACCTTGCATTTAGACTCATTGCTGAAAGTTACGACATGGTAGACATCGAACCTTTGAATCCATGCGACAGTTTGTTTTCCTACCACAGAACAATACCAAAAGAACGACTACTCGAGTCCAGGATGTTTCTCCGGCTACGTTAACGAATTTCTCAAATTGAAACAAGAAGCGAGTGGCCATCCCTCTTGGTGTCAGACACCAGAAGACAAAAAGAAATTGAAAGAACGGTACCGCTGCTTAGAAGGCATTACTTTGGAACACGTGGAAATGAACGAAGGAAGACGATCGTTTGCAAAAGTGATGCTCAATTGTTTGTGGGGAAAATTGGCACAACGTCCGACTAATATTGCCCAAGACAGAATACTTGGCAGATCCAAGCCGATACGTTCTACTGGTGGACGACAAAGGACAACTGATAAAACATGTGGAAGTCGTCCGTTAAGATTTGATTTTGGTGAATTATGGAGAAGCGACAGAGTTTGGATCCCCCGACTCGTTTTGAAATGTCATCATTGCAGCGTACGTGACAGCCAATGCATGTTTAAAAGTGTATTCCGTCTTGGAACTTTTAGGAGATCGAGCCCTGTACTTTGACACCGACAGTTGTGTGTACATCCATCATCGAGATAGCCAATATCCATCCATTGAAGGGGACCGTTTAGGTGCATGAACTGACGAGCATCCCGAAGACACTACCGCCAGTTTTGCTAGCTGTATTCCTAAAAATTACGGATACCGATACATAGACCGACCAAGAGAAATTCATACCAAATGCAAAGTAAACGGATTGACACTGAATTTTCGATCGTGTCCAATGGTGAATTTTGATGTCTTGAAAGAAGTTTTACAGTCCGGAAAAGATCAAGACTTTCGCGTGAAAACATTAGATCCCCACAAAATTATCTGTTTGCCAAACCACCAAATCGTCAGTCGCCCTTTATAAAAAAGTCTATCAAATTGTCTACCAGAAACGAGTGCGATTTCCTTACCACAACACTTTACCGTACGGACACACTGACCTCCAACATAAAAAAGGGAAAACTTCCAAGCCCAATACTTCATTTTGAATACAAACTTCGACCGAGAAAGATTATGAATTATTCCACACATTACCGAGTGAGGAACTCACTGTGAACTTTAAGTTCAATGTTGAAGACAGTACACTAGCACCGATCCTGACGAACTCGACACAGCAACCGAATGAGGGACCCAATACAGACTCCAAGTTCGATCATGAACTCGAGTGCAAGTCGGTGCCTTGCGATGAAACTGATGCCGTACTCTACGACATCGGTGGTGCAGCATGATTTTGCCACTCCTCTGTGACCATCGAAAGCGATGCCGTTAGTGTGTCTTACCGCTCAACTAGTGAAAGGGATGCAGCAGCACGACCTTTCTGCTTAACTGGTAAAAGTGATGCTAAGCGTGTACCTACCTACAGATCTCATTCACCATGCACTGGCAAATCACTCTGGATACCAACTAGCTCATCGAGATGTATCCATCAAGGAAGAATACACGTTGCCTGTAGCTTTGCCTGGTTATTGTGACTTTGAAAGTCGATTCCAGACGTTCAAAGACAAATGGCTTAAATATCTGGAAGGACCTACTTCCGAAGCTTTAGCTAGAGCCGGATTTGTCTACTTGGGAGAAGGAGATAAAGTACAGTGTTTCAGCTGTGGTGTGACACTTCACAAAGTATAAAGAGTATACAGACTCAGCTTACCTGGAACATGCCAAATGGTCTCCGCACTGTCACTACCTTCCTTTGATCGGTCCAAAGAAGTAATATGTCAGATACTTTGGAAGAGAACATTCGTAGTTTGCCTCTTCAGCTAAGAGAACGCATTTACAAAACGTTTGTACAGATTCATGCGAAATGTAAGGAACAATTGCATCCTTTACGACATAGACGTGTTAACCACTGGTATTTGAATACTATAAAAAATACTGATTAGTATCCAGATATTCAAGTGGTCAGGCATTCAAAGACTACCTGCCAACTTAAAGATTTGAGATGCCAAGACTTCTAACTACAATGTAACAGTGATACACAGAATTCGATGGAACGAAGTCCATGAAAAGGTTAAAAACGTACAGGAATTCAAAAGACTTTTAAAATAAGTGTCACCTCAACACAAAGCTCCTTCACGACATGTGATGTGTGGTGAGGTAATCACTCAGCATCTTAGATATCCTTTACCACCAGATTCCATTTGGCGATTGTGTCACTATTGCATCAAAAGAAAGACGACGTTGCTGCCAAGGACTATTATAAAAATTGACCATGCAGCGACTGTTGTCTTCAGTATTGCAACACATTCCTTGGAAGAAAGTCAATGACACTGCTTGGGACTTAGAGGATTACCACAAACTTTTACAAGAACTATTTCCACCTTCTACGATTCCATTGAGTTTTGGACATCGTGTTGTGTATGTGTTAGTGACTACTTTTCTCGGATTTCGTTTACCAGGAAATTCTTTGTGGACTATTTATGAACAGAACATGCAACAAAGACATGACCATCCAAACTGTATCGATGCACGAAAGAGAATTGTGTAAAAAGTGTTGAGAATAGTAATAAAAACAAGTGGTGTACCTATGTGTGAAGAAGACATTTGTCAAACTTTATCCTCGCTTCATACTTACCAAGAAGTGTGTATAGCTAGTAGGTTACACCAACACATTTACGACTGGAAAGATGTACGTGACTGGAAAAGTCTTGGCTTCGATGCTTGGATCCAAGAAGTGGCTCATTATGCCAAAGACATTGCGTATCACTAATCAAAGAAAAGAAACAGTGAACTTAAAACCAATGTCAGACGTGAACGTGACATTAAAGACAATGTTAGAAACAATAGTAGAAGAAGAAGAACCTGACACAGAGGAAGACATAGTAAAAGTCCACGTCAGTACCGTCGTACAAATTGAAAAGCATGAGGAAGAAAGGACCTTCCCGGAGAAATCAGAGACACTGAATTCCACAGAGACTATGAGAAGAACACCAGAGCGTGTACGTCTATTTCATGGGACACACTGTTGTACACTTTCTTGTTGATATACAGCTGCAGTCATTTTAATTTGTAACTTATTGATGTACCTAGCCATTTATCTCTTATGTGTTTTCATGTTTTAATTATTTTTAAATATGTTTGTAGTGGCACTTTTTGAAGAAAATAAAATATTAAACGTGTACCCCATGTATTAAATGTATTGTGCTTTTAATGATCCTCTCAGCATTCTCAATACCATAGTCATGGCTGCATCTTCCTCCTCTTCCTCCTCTTCTATTCTCAGATTGACGAAAAGTTACATCGTCAAAGTTGTGAGGTTTTGTATCTTCGCCATCCCTTTAACATGTTGATTGCTGAACCGAGTGGTTCTGGCAAAACCGAATTTGTCAAACGTTTGATCCAACAAAAATCCCATTTGTTTGATCGTCCACCTCAACGTATCGTGTGCTGTTACAAAGAATGGCAATCTTCTTACACCTTACTCCAAGAAAGTCAAGGAGAATCCATTTGTTTGTAGAAGGCGTTCCTCGCGAAGATAATGAGATCGTGTCTGACTTGAGTCGAACACATCTTGTCATCTTCGATGATATGTTAGGAGAAGACGAAGAAGAAATTAATTTTTGGTTTACACGAAAAGGACATCATCGTAATTCTAGTATTATTTACATTACTCAAAATGTGTTTCAACAAAGTAAAGCACATCGTACCATCAGTCTCAATGTCCATTATGTGGTCATGTGCAAGTGCAAGTGTTAGCCAAACAGTTAAGAACCCCTTGGCTGAATTACGTGTACGACGATGCAACTCAAACACCTCATGCGTATTGACTCATTGATTTGAAATCCACCACTCCCGATTATTGGAGATTTCGTCCTAATTTGTTTCACCATTGGTGCCAAGAGGGAGGTCCTGTCATTTACACGTCCCCTTTGGCATCTCTCTGAAAAATAAAACTATTTAAATATCCTCCACGTCTGTTCTTTCCAATAGTATTTAACATGACTTCCTTTCAATATGATCCTCCTGCCAAATTGATTTTGCTCTTTATGCAATCAGTCGCAAAAAAATGTACATTTATTAGAAGTCAGTCTCAAAGAAGTCTTACGATGGTATATTTTGACAGCACGTCAATTACTTAAAGGGATCATTCACATACCCCATCAAACCATTCGCTTTTTTAAAAAACATAAAGGTGCGTTGTCACAACTGGCTGATCCAAGAATCGATACACAAACCAAACAAACAAACAAATCATTTTTAAATTGGGTGGAAATAGTTCTTTAGGAGGTGTCATTATTCGTTCTCTTTTGAAATGGGATCTTAATGCCGAAGCGAAAACGATGAAAAAAACCAAATCCCCCAAAAGACGCCCACATACAACAACACAAAAGAAAAAAAAAAGCCTAAGAAGAAGAAAAGCTCCTCAAAAAAAAAAGCTCCTCCTGCCATTAAAGAGAGGTACTGCTGCTAGGACGCGAACGTACTCCAGAAAACGACTCAGCTCGGTGACGGTGTCTCCTCCTGCCACTTCTTCTTCTTCGCCTTTCATGATGATGCCTGCCAAACCTGATTTAAAACCCGTGTTTCCTAATTTGATGAAGAAATGGAAACCCACATCGAAAGGCATTTCTCCTGTGGTGTCTACTTCTGCTGCTTTAGCCAATGCTTCTGCCTCTAAAAAAGTGGCCTCACCTAAGATAAAAGTCCGAGACGGAACAGGAGTGTTACAAACTTTATTGGATTCATCCAAACAAGGTCAGGCACGATTTAGTCCATTGCAAATACCTCATCGTAGAGCGGTACCCACCGTGAAGTTGATACGACGTGTTGTACTTCAGTGGAGACGAGTTCCAGTATACAAAAGAAGTGTGCGATCAGATTGACATCAGTATTTGTTTTGCTCCTAGCACAAAGATGACACCAGAAAATGCACACCACCATAGTCGTCCCAAGAAAGGCAAACAAAAAAGGGACTCCCACCTCATTTATCTAAACATTTGGGATGTTTTGTCAGTCCTGAATAAATCCAGTCCTCCGATGCGAAAACAACTCATTCAAACAACCCGTAAAGAAATCATGTTTCGAAAGGAACAGTACCTTTGTCCAAGATACAGAAACAACGGTTAGGTAAACATCGGAACGCTCGTCGTCAAAAGGTGAAAAGAAAATACTCCTGAGTCAAAAGAACAAACAAATGCCAGCGCAACGAGGAGGATTTTTACCCAAGGATGAGAGGACCGTAAAAGTGGCTGCTCCATTGTTAGAATCTATGGCTGCACCCACTTTAGGAGGAGTCATGAGATAAGGAGGGACTGAAAAAGAAGATAACAAGGACTCTCTTATCTGGAAAGACCGCACACTGGTACCTTTGGATCTTATGGAAGGACGAAAACTGACTTTAGTTCCCTACAAACGATGGATGGAACTCCATCGTTAGTACGAACAACGGATACCTCATTTATCTCCGAATCCAAATCTCAGTGAGATGTCACAGTTATAATCAAGAATTACAATCGTCAATGGATCGAAGTGATTTGTCAGAAGCAGAAAAATCACAAATATTGCAACGTCTTTAACTCTTTCAAATGAAAGCTTTAGACGAAACAGCTAAACATACTCTGAGAGATTTCAAGGCGATCATGAAAAGTAAACCTAAAATAATCAAGAAGACAGACACCGCCACGGGGATGACAGAAGAAGAAGACACACGAGAAGTGTTTCAAACTCTGTCTGATTCAAAACCTAGTAAGATTGAAGCTTCCTTGCTGACACACTCCCCTACGCCCCCACGAGAAGAAATAAAAGCTTGCGTCAATAAGATGATGTTGACACCGTCTTCAGCAGAGGCAAAAGGAAAGAAGGGAAGACAGAAGTGAAAAGAGACATCAAGAAATGTTAGCATTTCACACCCGACTTCTGTTGCTCGTCGGACACGTCAAGCTTCGTCCAAACCACCAAAACCAAACGAATCCAAAGGCAGTATCGAACAGTGGGTGACCTATTGAGAAGCGACGCTGTCAACCCCCATCATCATGGGGATACTTGTAGCTAGCAGTTACTACAATCCAGCACATGCTGCTGGTTACGGGGGAGTTTAAAACTTGCATCGGGCAGCTAAATCCAAACTGAAAAGTGTACGTTTGCCAAAGGTATGACAATGGTTGCAATAACAATCGACGTACACGTTACACAAACCCATTCGACGAAACGTTTCCAGAATTCAAACCAAAGTGGCTGGCATCGATCATCAATGGCAATCAGATTTAACGGATTTCTCTCACTTGGCAGCGTAGTCATGGTTACAAATATTTGTTTTATGTCATTGACGTATTTTCAAAATCAGCTTGAGTCGTTCCGTTCACTTCAAAAACCAGTTCAGAGTTAGTACGAGTTTAAATCTGATTTTGAAACAAAGTGGTCATCACCTTTTACGATGGCAAACAGACAAAGGCAGCGAATGTCTGAACCTAGCTTTTCACAAAGAATTGAAACAACGACACATTCATTTTTTACCACTGAAAATCCTGAAACGAAAGCCAGTGTCGTGGATCGTTTTCAAAGAACTTTGAAAGAACGCATGTGGAAATATTTTATACATCAACACACTCTCAAATACATCGACGTATTACCACGTCTGGTCAAAGCTTACTATCAGTTGTACCATCGTAGGATTGGATGTACCCCAGAAGAAGTCACCCCTGAAAACGAAGTAATGGTGTTTGATCGATTGTTTGGAACATCAAAGATTGGAAAAAAGAAAGAAGTGGTGTTAAAGACTAGAAATTGGAAAATCCAAAAGCACTTTTGACAAAGGTTATTTACCTAACTGGACCACCGAATTGTTAGGTGTCACTGGATAAGTCTGTGGACGTGATCCTTCTTTCAATAAATTGGAAGGCATGCACGGAGAAGTGTTAAAAGGAACATTTTACTTGCCTGAGTTACAACGAGTGACCAAAATAAGAAGACGACATGTACGATATCGATAGCATTCACGATCGAAGATGACGTAAAGTGGGCAAACGTCGACTTGAACAAGTAAAAGTGCGTTGGAAAGGATGTCCACCTAGTTTTGATTCTTGAATTGCCGCTTCACAAGTCATCGACTATAAAAATAAGCAGAAGTAACCATAATGCCCTTAAACACATCAGCTACCTCTCCTTCTCAGAGTTCCTCTCTTCAAGAATTACAAAAACAACCTTTGTAGGTGTGGTTTGGAGAACGTGTACCTAAAACTCAAATCTTTTTCTGCCAAATCTGTGTGGTGTATTGTGTCATCGGAGCAGTGGTTACCAGCTTGAGTTTGCAACAAAGAGACAAACAATTGTGGACCATTTTCCTCAGCAGTTATATTGGTTATCTTCTAACCAGTCCTTACTTGAAATATACGACGGACAGTAACAACAACAACGGTAGCTTCACTGCCAATGCCAGCCACCATTCCTCCAGTCACAACAACAACAGCCCTCTTTTTGAACATTTGGAAAATCATTCTCCTTTGACGTCGAATGGCTCCTTGGACACCAGAAGCATCGAACTATGAATAACCAATTTTATTTTACCTTACGGAGTGACAGTTCTATGGATGTATTTCCCAACAATACTTTATGTTGTTTCACAGCCAAGTTACCTTAATCCATACAATCAGATCACGAAGCTCACTGGGAAGTGGCCTCGGTAGCAATCATTCATCCCACGCAAGCCTTCAATATCAACGAAGGTCAAAACACTTTCATCGTGGATATCCTGAACGAACAAATTCAAGAACACTTCAACAAAAATGATCCTGGCATTTACGAATTAAAAAATAAACATTGCTCACTAATCCTCCATTGACTACCTATACCATGAGAATTCATATGGGGTATTATTTTAATGCTCAACATCTGATGAAAACCGTTGCAGCTATTTTCAGTGACCAGTTTGGCAAAGTCGTGGAGAAAGTTCGCAAAAGTGTACTGATCAAGTGCCATTGAATTGTTCATCGTCTTAAAATGAATTTGTCGGACGGTAAAATATTGTACTTTACTTTTTGTCCCGGTTTGTTTGATATTTTGGGTGGACACACTGCTCTGGTTCCTATGAAAGACGTTGACAACAACGATCGATTTTACAAGTATTTTCATTACCCTGTCGAATTAAAGAGTCATTACCTTCAAAGCGGATTCTGCCATCACTGCTTACGAGGAAGGTGGAAAGACATATCACGTTCACCCTGAATTTGTACACCTTCATCTTCCTGTCAGTAAATCGTATTTTGACAGTATCAACATTAGTATAAAAGGAGATCTGCGACAAAATATTCTATTCTCCAGAGGAAAAGTCACGGTGAAACAACATTTTCAAAAAAGATTCTCCAGTGAATTGTAACGCAAGATGTATCATGTGTACCAAGGAGTCGCTCGACAACAAGGACATGGTTTATGAGATGTGTTAAATCCACTTTCGTACGGTAGCACCTATCTTGAAACCTATGGTGACTCGAGGATTGCATGCCTTAAAAGATGCCGCTTTAACGCAAAGAAAAGAATTTCTTCAAAATGTCCTCATCGACAAACAAAATCCTAAAGAAGCCTTTATGAGAGCAGGAAAGAATGTGTTACTGCAAACTGGAAAAGATCTTTTGGATCGCCGAGACACCCCCATAAATTCGCTTCACATTTCTGGCCGAAGCGTTACTAATTTGTCAACCCCATAGCAAGGACAAGGCAGAAACCCCTTCAGATCTCATAAACGCGTTGTTCAGAAAAAGAAGAAAAAAAGAAGAACAGGAGAAGTCAGAGAATTGGACGTGTTTGATTACTAACTGAAACAAAATGATGCAGCGAAATTCTTGCGAATGTTCCAAGTCAGAGCTCAATCTGTTTGCCATGCCACCCACCATGATGACGATGCAAGAATCCCAGTGGGTAGAATTTCATCCTCTGTCGTCTTTGTCTACCTCAGCCCCTATCGAATTTGAAATCAAAAGACAAACCGAAGATTACATTGATCTGAAAAGCAGTCACTTGTGCCTAAAACTCAAAGTGCTCAAAATGGACAACACCAATCCAGGTACCGATGCCAGAGTAGCTCCCGTCAATACTTTCATGCATTCGCTGTTCAGCGAAGTGGATTTGTACTTGAATAACAAACTGGTCATCAGCAGTATGGAAACATACCCTTACCGAGCGTATTTGGAAAACTTTTGCTATGGCCTCTGGACTCCGATCCAAAGTCGAAGATGTTTTCCAAGGACAGCTCCCCAAAACGTTTGCTCATTGACATCGTCAGCAATGCAGCGCTCAACGGAGCCATCGATCAAAATCCTTTCGACTTCCAACACTTCAACGTGTCCAAGATAAAAGTCACTCGAGATGGCCAGACGTTGTGTACCAGACCTTTTGAACCTAACTTTGCCTATAAAAATTACTTAAGACCTTACTTGACTCTGTTTGAAGCCACAGGACAGTTAGGGACCAATTGCAGAAACGATATTTCGTACGAGGATTTTGCAGGAGGATATGCTTTGTGGGGATTTGATTTCACTCCCGCCCAAGGCAGTGACGAAGGAAATTTCCACCCTACAAAATCAGGCGAACTTCGTGTGGAACTTCAGTTTGCCACATCTCTGGTCAACACAGTGAACATCATATTGTATGCAGAATTTGACAATACTCTAGAAATCAACAGTTTGAGATAAGTGGTTCTAGACTATTAGAAAAGATGGAACACGAAGAACCTATGGAGATAGGTGATGAGGATGTTTTTGATCAAGAATTACCACAGCAGTAGTCACAAACCACAAGTGAAGAAGACACAACTAAAGTCATGATGATGTCAAGATGGCCAGAACAAGAACAGCATTTAGTCTCCTGTTTTGCTAATGACTTGGCTGAAAGAATTACAGGCCTGACCAGAGCACATTGTTATGGATGTCAAATCGATCATCCTAGTCAGAAATAACACGACAAATGTATGATGATGAGTTCATAAAAAAAATTGAGTGTATATGGATGATGAGTCATGATCTCTCCTCTCAAAAGAGACGATTCTGAGAAAGTGGAACAAAGACTTGCGTGATCATTCCTTACCTCCATTGACTTCTCTGGAGATTAAATGAATGGAAGCTCTATTGCAACAGAGTACAGAAATTACTTACTTGACAGAACTTTTCAAGGAAAAAATCAGGTGTGAATTGATGACTTATCATTACCTGTGAAAAAGAAAAAGAATGGATACCTGGGAACTTAATTACCTGTTGACTCACAGTTTATACACCGCTTCTTGTAATCCCGTGATGTGTGTTAAAGATGAACTTCCTAAAGACGTTCAAGTATAATTCAGCAACACAGACGACAGTCATCGACCCGGAACCCACTGGGTAGCTGTGCACTTTCCCAAGGATCACATTGCGGAGTATTTTGATTCTTATGGATTACCTGCTTTGGAAGATGATATCATTGACTTTATGAGAAAAATGTCTCCACTCGATTCAATAATGTGAGATTACAAGGATCAGTTTATATGGTATGTGGACAATGTTGTGTGTATTGTCTTCTTCAACGCAGTCTTGGATTTTCCTTAGAAATTTAGTAAGTTGTTTTGATAGCGAGTACTCTAGAAATTTTGATAAAAAGGAAAGATGGTTTTGAGAACATTATGACTATATCTTGTCTTTAACTCATAAACGTAGTGTGCATCGATGGCCCAATGACAGTGTCTTAGATTATTGGAAGTCAAGTTTGACTCCACATCGTTGTCAACCTTGTAAATATGTTCATGTTTAATAGTGTTTGTTTATTTGTTTGCATTTGTGCTAGAGAAGCTTCTTATTAGTGTTAAACATGTTGATATTTGATGAAAAAGGTGCTTTCTTTTTTTTTGTATTGAAAACAAAAATGGTATGCACGTGCTCTTTCACATCTCTCTATCGATCTTAGTCATATGTACATGATCTTTCACATTTCTCGCTATCGATCTAGATCATGTTTTCTTTCACGTCCGCGTCCCGAATTGGAGGGATGTTTTCCATCACGTCCGTGCTTCAAGCACTTAAAGCGGTGCGTTCATTCCACGCATTCCAGTCAGGAGCCAGCTGTCCAGCAAGTCACATCGTTCCAGTATCGTCAACACGTCCTGTGGTATAATGAAGGGGAGGGGGTCACCTGTGGTTACATACAGACTGCCACGTGCACGTAATGACCAGCCTACTACAGATATACAGGAAGTCAGGGGCATACGTGCATATACGTGGCAGTACGGCACAGAAGATGGCCAACCTACCCCCACCAACAGAGCCGAAGCCCCTTAAGAGCAGACGCCGAGTCGAGGAGTACAATAGACTGGCACAGACCCTCCGGTAGTACCCCCGACGCAGCACGTGCAGCCTGCCCAGCCATGAGCTGAAACTAGGAGGGAGCAGGGAGGACAACGCAGGAACCAGGGGAGCGAGCTACATTATACAGTCTATGACGCAGACCCAGGCTAACCCTGCGCCCACCCGTAGAGACAGGCGACCTGCATAGCTCCAGCCTCAGACGATTTGCTGTTGACAGCCGGAATCGAACCAGCCTGCTGTCAGAAAATGGGGGAGCCTGAGAGCAGACCGAATATGGAATGGCTCTCCCACCAAGCAGACTGGTCAAAATTGCCTGACTGTATGGGGTTTTCCTTTCGGATTTTTTAAAAACCCCTTTTGATTATGCTTTTTATATCACAAATTTGATCTATTTTGAACCACCGTCAAAAATACAACCTCTAATTTATTAATCTGTGCGTGATACAAAAATGATATAGTAACTTGTACTCATTTATTGGTAATATTTTTGGAATAAATATGTACATTATGTACGCAAAATTCAAAATTAAATTGGAATTAAATAAACAAATTTGCAAACTTGAAAGAATTGTCATAATTAAATATGTGGTTACCACATTATTGGGTTTAGGGACAGCCCGACTTAGCTAACTGGGCAGAATTTGATCATGTACGTTCCTGGCGTTTCAGTTCTCCGTCACGCTTCGCGCCTGCCTTGCCTAGCCCGTGCTGCCTGCCACTCCAGACATGAACAGCTTAACTCAATTACTTAAGTGCGCTCTGCGCACACCTGTATACCTGTAAACATTGTGGTTCTTGTCCTATGTAAAGGTATAAACATTTATACACATCCCCAATATCGCGCCTTCACTGAACCCCCTTAATTGTGGGGAAACCAAGCAGCGATGGGGGGGGGTGACAATAGCGTTTTTAACACTTTAACGTGTCAGGTGTGTTGCAAACTAGCAACACACTTGACCATAACTAAATAGTGTGCATTGCACACACTTTAAAAAGACGTACATGGTCGAATGACCGAACACGTCTATAATCCAAATTCTTTCTTTCTTTCAGTCGTGTCACTCGTATACAACTCCAATTACATGTTATCTGCACAGGCGCTCTCGGTAGCACATCTCGGGACGAATATAGGATTCTAACCGGGGAACCTTCCCTCAACCTACGACGGGAGGAGTTATTCCTGAGGTATGCGACCAGGATCTCAATATATGACAAGTCGCACCCTTCAAGAGCTATAATAGAGAAATACAATAAGCCCTTCCGACACAAACTGTGCATGAACTTACCAGGAGGTAAAATAATCCATGACTTAAAAAGGGAATTAAACGTCCATAATATACAAGCGGAGATTATAAACTACCCTGATCCCGCTCCATGGACCTGTAAAATACCAAAAATAAATCTAAATGCACTCACATATGGAAAGAAACAAGAACAAGCAATGAAAACAAGGGCTAAAATCCTCTCTGAGATAGAAAGCAGGTATAAGTCGTAAATCCAATCTACACGGATGGATCTAAATCCCAAGACGCAGGACGTACTGCCGCAGCAGCGGTGATTCCGGAGAAAAACATCACGCTGGAGGCGAGGCTACCAGATGGCTGCTCTATCTATACGGTGGAATTTTGGGCTATTATCCAAGCGATTCAATGGATACAAACTAGCCAAAAACCTAAAGCAGTCGTAGTTAGCGACTCCCTCAGTGTGCTGCGGACTCTGGAATCAGGTAACTCAACCAGCCGAGAAAACATGAATAGAGAAGTCTACTTAAGACTGAAAAACCTGGAACAAAATAATCCCTGGAAATGTGAGGGCAGATAAAGACGCAAAAAAGAAGCTTAATGACCCAAAAGTGCACCACCTGAATTACAGTATCTATGAGATCTACAGCATGATTAAACAAAGAATCGAAAAATAAATAGCAGGGGAAATGGGAAAGCACACAAAAAGGGCGCAAACTACACAATATACAGAAGCAGGTTTGCAGAAATATCGTTGCCCCAATCCTGGCAAATCCCTTTGACAACAAAGTCGTAAATAGAACAAAAACTGCCAAAACACTCCTAGTCAGTAGTTTTGGAAGTTTTGTGCCAGGGATAAAAGAACCAGGATATAACTGCCCTCACTGTTCCACCCCAGAGACGTTAAACCATGTCTTCAGTGACTGCCCCAGTTACAACCAGGCAAGAACAAAATTCCAGAAAAACAAGAAACATTGCCCCAGGCCAATACCCGAATTTCCTTAATACAGGAACCAATAACAATAACATCAATTCAGTGTACGCAAAGATCCTGGGCTACATCACTGATATAGGAAAGAGAGGAAAAAAATTTAATCCCCGGTTAGAAACATCAAAACAGATTCATAGGAAGAGAGGACAAGAAAGGCAACTACAACAAAAAAAAAATAAACTAACTAATATTACAAACCAAACAGGCAGTCATAAAGTGCAGTAAGCACTTTACTATGGCAAACCAGAACGGTCTAAGGCAGGAGAGGAGGGGCCCTGACCAGGGGGGAGGTGATTGGCAGGCCGAGACCGCTAGGGGCCCAGGTACGCCAATATGTCATGCCCAATCCCCGCCCTCTTAAGCAGAAAAAACTCCATTCCCATGAAAAAGACTAAGGGGTAAGACAAATTTGTAGAGTAAATCACAACTTAACTCACTAAAAATTAACATATTGAAATCAATAATAAAATAAACTACAGGACAAATTTAACCACACCAGTACTTGAATCAATATAAGTCACAACCCCAAGACAGGAATAACACTCATTTAAAACAAATCCCTCTCCCTCTCTCTATCCTTGCTTGGTGACGGCTTCCGGCATAAATCACAAGGAACAACACAGTATAGCCTGACCCCTTCAAAAGCTTTAACACACTATAAGGTGGTCCTAAAGCCAGACCATCAGGCCCAGCCGCACAATGTGGCAATGATTCAATAACTTAAAACTCTGAAACATGACCCTGTAGTCTGGTCCACACAAAAAGTTAAGAATATAAGGTGGCTCTAAGCCCGGACCACCAGGACCATACCGCAAAATGCGGTAACCCATTATATTAAAACGTTCCAAAAATTAAAAATGACGTAGAAAATGGTAAGCATAGGCACCATATGATAGGAAGAAGAAAACTAATAACATCCAACTAAAACTTAGACCGTATAAGGTGGTTCCATGCCCAGACCATCAGGCCCCTATGACCGAACTTTTCAAGAAGTAAACCCATCAAACTGGCCATACACAATTAGGTTTATAAGGTGTTATCAAGCCCAGACCACCAGGGCCTTTCCGCACAATGTGGTAACTAATTCTGCAATCACTCCCGCATCAATAACAAGAAGTCAAGTGTCGGTGCATATGCTTTCTAAAAATAAGATATCGTTGTTAATCCACTCCTTGGATTGAGCCGGACATCTATCTATACCATTACAAATCTTTATATCTAGCAACTGTTTAACTAACCCATTCTTATAGCCACAAATGCTGAGTTTATGTTCAAAATTCTTAAAAACATTTAGACAAGGTTCAAGACGATGATTTTTCCTTACATTTGGCAAAAAGCCATCCGGGGATGTCGAGGCACCTTCTGCACCTGTTTTCCGCATTTTCCGCTTCCAGACATGAATAACTAAAAAGTGTGCGGTGCACACAATAAAGAGGCAAAGAATTAAAAATTTCAGTGTGCAAATTAACCCAACGCACATGGCCGAATTGGTTATTAGGGACAGCCCGACTTAGAAAACTGAGCAGAATTTGATCATGTACGTTAATGACGTTTCAGTACTTAGTGTCACTTCGCGCCTCCCTTGCCGAGTCCGTACAGCCTGCCACTCCAGACATTTAATTAAATAGTGCGCCGTGCGCACACCCACAATCCTGTAAACATTGTAGTTCCATTCATATGTACAGGTATAATTAATTGTGCACACCCTCCAATATCGCGCCTTCAATGAACCCTCATAGTGGGAAAAACATACAGCGAGGGAGTGGTGTGTAAATAGCGTGCAGTGCACGCAGTAATGCGTCAAGTGGGGTTTGAGCGAGACAACCCACTTGACGAGAAAGTAAATAGTGTGCTTGCACACAAATTAATCTCCCTTTGAGGGTACAATCCTCGCTCATGGCCGAATGACCGCGCGCGAAGTTAATTTAATATGTTGTTGTTGTTGCAGTCATGTCACCATTCTCAGTTAGACACAGCAGCAAGCAACACGTGCATTACTGAAATTAGAGACGGAAGTCATGATACCGCCCCAGGCCCTGAATGCAATAAAAGGTTTAGGCCTTAGTATTGCATCAAGGTGGAGCCTAAGGGCTCTTGCAAGAAGGACCGCCCCTTTGATTAAATGAGAGGAGGATTGGAAATACGGAAGCAATAGAAGTAGCCCCCCCCCCCCCCCGAAGATCGGGACATGGTGGAAAATCGCTGGATCAACGTAAGCAGTGTACCACGCAGGCTCAGCCGATACCAAGGGCCGCTCCCTCCCCTCCTCCAGTGGAACCCATGCCAAAATCTCCACCTCCAAGATCAACGCTACACCCAGCTTCGATTGCTCCCGAAGCTGGGAAGCAAACTTCTTTACCACCAGCTGTGACACCAATACAACAGGGGCAAGGCAGGGATGGAGGAGGAGAAGAAAAAAGAAGAATGAGGGGAAGAAAGAGAGTTCAACCACCACCCCATGTAGGAGAAGGAAGGTGGGGGGGGGGGACCACATCGCAGGGGACAGGAAAGGGAAAGCAGCCGCCACCCCCATCAACAACAATGACCCCCACCTCTAAACCACAACAACAACAACAAAAACAGCAGGCAGCATCAACAGCAGTAGTAGCAGGCGTGGTCTCCAAGAAGCTTGAACCACAGCAACAAAAAGAGGGAAGTATCCGAGAGCAGGCAAGTGCAATTGGGGTAGACGATTTAATGGAGTGACAGCAAGTCGGCGCAGATTATTATCAACGACATTAAGCGAGTCATCAACTCAAGTCGAAGCCAACTGCCCACTCTCTCCAAGAAGATGAAAATTAATCCAGGCTCAACCGGCGATCCAAAATTGCTGTACCCCCCGACAAGGTAGCCTGAACGGTGGAGGAACAAATGCCCTTAGTGGAGCCCTGACCAATCAACAGCAACATGCAATGGTGCGAGCCGCAGCCCCAGAAGTAATTGACACCCCGTAAGCTGCCTACTACAAAATTATTGGAAGTCAGGGGCCACACTGCATACACGAACCAATTCCTGTGTAGACATAGTCGACCTACCCCCCCCCCCCCCACCGGACATCCGACTACATGGAGCAGCTCGAGCGAGTTCAAGCAGCACGAGCGAACTACCATGAGGGCATGGTGGTGGGGCAAGAGCTGATCATGCAGGCCTGGAACCAACAGATGGAAGATGTACCAAGGGCACTTAAGGTCTTGGACTACAGTCGCTGACTGGAGCCTTACCCACGGGAAACGACCAGGGGATTGAAAAAGGACGGCTGAAATAGGGGCAGAAAGCAACCGGCGACGAAACCTAGCAGGTAGAAGCGAGATGTCGACCCAGTCCATTGAACTCACCACCAGGAAGACTCACCCGGGACAGGACGCAGCCGAAACTGCAGACTGAATGGGGGTTTCACTTGGGCTTTTTTGAAAACTCCTTTCGATTATACTATTTGAAATCACTAATTTGATTATTTTTTGGAACCACAGTCAAAAAGAAAAAAATCTCAGATTTACAAACAAAATATACTGATTCAAAATTGAAATGAATAACCTGTACTCACGGATTGGTTTTAAATTTTGGAATTTTATGTACACTATGTACACAAAATTCAAACTGAATCAAAATAAATACAGAAATTTTGTAACTTGAATCATTGTCATAATTAATATGTGTGGCTGACACATTATTGGTTTTAGCGACAGCCCAAAATAGTTAAACTGGGCAGAGGTTGATTGTAAGTACATCCTTGGCGTTTCAGAAAGACTTCCGCTGCCACTTGGCCACTCCAGCCGGGCCTCCGTTTTTGCCTCTCTCAGACATGTAATTAAATAGCGTGCCTACACGCAATAATGCGTAGGATGGGTTTGCAGCCCGGTTACTCATCCGACGAGTAATTAAGTAGGGCGCCGTGCACCCATTAACCCATTGTACATGGTCAATACACGATGTAAATTAAAGTTCAGTCTGTAAATTGTACCATCGTCACTCAAGCACCGGGTGTCGAAGGATCAACAGCTACCCAGTAACACAGGCCGAACCTGCTGTGCTAGGAAGAGGGGAGGGGGCCACCTGTGGGTTTCCACGCGCTTCCACGTGCAGTATAACGACCATCCTACTACTTGAAGTACAAAGTATACAAAGAAGTCAGGAGCGTATACTGCAACTACGGGGATGTCTGTCACATAAGTGAGTCAACCTACCCCCTCCACCCAAGACGAGGAGCACTATCGAAAGGGACCAGTATACTGGGGGATACCATCGTGACGTGCACCGCAGCAGCGGGTTACCAGACCACCCTTCTCGCACGTGGAAAGGCACGCCATCTAGAAATGGAGAGGCCAGCCATCCAACAGTAGCAGGGAAGGGGGACCAGGTTTGCAGCTACTAAGAAAGAAGCCTATACAGTACAAGGTACCGGACCAGGCTTACAGCAAGAATGGAAAGCAGCCTGTTCAGGACAAGCAAGTTTCTCCAGACTGCAGTTCAAGACGGCCGAGTTGAGTCAGCCTGCCCGAAGAGCAACCCTGAGAGAATTCCACTATCGCCAGGATTCTTCAGTGGCAGACTGATCAAAATCGCCTGAATGTATGGGGTTTTACATTTGATTTTATGAAAATCCCTTTTGATTATAATTTATTATAATACAAATTTGACCGTTTTTGAACCACTGTCGAAAATATAAACTTGAGTTAGGTAATGTATGCGTGACACTAAATTGAAATGAGTAACTTGTACTCACTGATTGGTATTGTTTTTGGAAAATTATGTACACCATGTAAGCAAAATTTATAATTGAATGATTAAATAAATGAAGAAATTTGGAACTGATAGGATAGTCATAATTAAACATGCGGTTAACACATAACTGGTTGTTAAGGACAGCCTAATTTAGTTAACTCTGCAGAATTTGATCGTGTACATTCGTGGCATTTCAGTACTTCCGGTCCGCTTCGCTCCTCTCTCGCCAAGTTCGTGCAGCCTTTCCACTCCAGACATTCATGCAATTAAGTAGTGCGCTGTGCGCACAGTAATGCGTCAGATGGGCTTTATATCCATCTGACAAACAATTAAATGGTATGCTTTGCACACATTAAGGCGTCAGCACCCATTCGACGAGTAATTAAACAATGCGCTTTGCGCATATTAAACACACGTACATGGACATCTGGCCGAACACGTGGATAATCCAAATTCATCATCGTCATCAGTCGTACCATTCATCGTCGACCAGACCAAGAACAATGGCAAACCAGCAGGACTGTAACGTTGATAACCTTATCACAGCTATGAGTCTCTTGAATCGAGTGGAACACCTTCTGGGACGGGTGGAAGAACTACAGATCTACCACAACAAACGCCGCTTGAAGAGGGAGAGCTCTTAAAAACAGCAAAGACCCTCACGAGAAAGGTTATTAATGACGAAGTGGAGACAATTAAGAGGGCGTGGGATGGAGCGTGGGCCAAGGAGAAGAGGGAAGAAGAAGAGGATTGGGAGAAAGAGGCCAAGGAGCCTCCTTTTAGATTTCATCTCTCCGTTAACCGTACAACGGAGTAACTTAAACCAGATTTGTCCTTGCTGCCGAGCGCAGCCTGGAAGGTGTAGTTGCCCTGGATATATATATAGATCCAGGACAAAACAAAACGGCCCTTTTCAGGGCCACCCAGATCACTAGAAAAGTTAAATCCATCATTGCCATTGGTATGTATGTTTGTTTGTCTATGTGTATGTGTCACCAACCATTCCCTGTTTGACCCTATAAAACCGTTTGACCCTATAAAACCGTTTGACCCTATAAACCCATTATATAAATATAATATGACCTCCACAACCCACACACAACTACTGTCGTGAAATCCCACAAAACCAAACCTGCATGCCTACTATACGTCTATTCTTACCGACCTACCGACCAGTCTGCCTATACCAACCCACCCATGTAAATAAACCTAACTACACTCCATTTAATTTTTTTGCTTGTTTTTTTTTTTTTTTTTGTATTTTTTAAAATTTATTTATTTATTTATTTTTAACGGCACTTTTAACACATTCATGCTGAGGATATGAGAGCTAAGTGCCTTTCCCAACGACACGCCGAGACACCCGACCCAAGCTGGCCTCGTATCGAACTCGCGACCCTTGGATTACGAGCCAGACGCATACCAACTGAGTTACCGTGGCTCCACCCTCCGTTTAAACATACATACATACATACATACATACATACATACATACATACATACATACATACATACATACATACATACATACATACATACATACATACATACATTAAGATTTCGTAATATACCACTGAACATTTTTCTTTCATCCAATCTGCCTCTGCAAATTCTTTATTGCAATATGTAATTTGTTACATAGACAACCACAATTTGTTGCAGTCGATTCATGTGCCCCTCTAAAATGGAAAGTGTGTCATTTGGATCGGCGACACTTGGAAGGGCAAAACATGCATGAGTTTTGTATGACAGCTCTAAGCAACTTGCCTCTTTTCCTGTGTCCATTTCCATAACAATTCAATATGTCCTTGAATTACAACAAAGCTTAGATCCCTCTAAATATAGCACGCAACGGATGTGCATATGTGAGCATTGTGAGTGCTCTTTTTTGTCATAATTTAAGTGGTAGGAAATGTATATTCCAAAAATTATAATACTCACATGAGGTTTAGCAACACGGACATTAATTATGAATAATATTGAACGAATACGATTTTAGGATGAAGTCCGATGAAAATCATGTTCTTCATTTTTACATTAAATACCAAATGTAGAGGGAACATTTAATGCTTTGATCTATTAAATTTTGGATCGTGAACGTAACCCAAGAGGGTTGGGTTTGTAGGGGTGGGGTGTGGATGGGGGTTTAAAAGTCAAATGTTCATAGGTAAATTATGGCAGTTGTATTTGTAACGTGAACTCCGTCTGCAGTGACCGAGGGAGGATGATGATCTCTTGTATCGTGTTTCACGAGAATGAGTAGCTGACAATGATTGATGCAAATCCTTGATGTAGCCGCAGAGGGTTATGAAGATAAAGGGAATTTTGGCTTTGGAATTTACAAGTAACATTTTCATAGGTAAATAGGATCTCTAGAACGATGGTCATATTGGGCATGATGTTTCTAGAAGGTGAATCGATAAGAACGAAGATTATGGATACTGGATGCACTTTCAAAACAATATAGGACTCACGGTACTAAATATATGGAAGAAGGGGAACGAGTCTAGAAATGGGTGGAAGAAGGGGAACCAGTCTAGAAAAGATGAAATAGAGTATATATGGGTTTGGCTGGCCAGGATTGGTTGATAATGAAAGTAAAAGTTTAGTGAAAAGAATCTTTTGAGAGTTTATCCTAGTTGTAAGTGAAAAAAATAGAGGCCATGTTTTAGTGATGGAATTTCAGTCCTTTTACAGACCTGAGTTTGGAAAACACATTTCTGAAATTAGCACCTGACTCTTTGGTGCGGAATTGAAAGCACGTGTTTCAAACACATGTTGATCCAGAAAATGCCGCGGCTCATATTGTTTTCTCTTCACAGAAGCTATCATCAAGGATATGTCTATACTGATAAATATAGGTTTGATCATGAGCATTCAGAAATTTAAAGTTATTGAATTTTTAATATCATGGTATTTGTATAGGTTTACTATGGGAGCTGAATTGTTACCGGGAGTCCTATAGGCTATATCATGCCGGGGAAATGGGAGGTAAGTGCCTTTCCCAAGGACACGCCGAATCAGCTGACCCGGGCTGGCTTAGATCCCAAGGTCACGTATATAGAATTGGGGATATTTGCGATGGCTTCTATCTCTATTTTCTCCTTTCTTTCTTTCCTCAAATTATTTGTTCCTGATAACATTGAAATCACTGTAGTGAAATTAGTCATAGACAGATACCACCGAACTCGCGACCGAAAGAATGCGGGTTCAAATCTTACATTCTAATCAGCTCGGGTCGGCAGCTGTGATGCGTCCTTGGGCAAGGCACTTTGCTCTAATTGACTCGGCACCAAATAACCTACTTCTGCTGATGTGCCGTAAAATACCAAACAACTACCACCACCACCTTATATAACTGAGTTGTATTGATTATGCGTAAAGGCGAAGCGGTGAATGAAAAAATATATTGGGAAAGTTACCCAGTGTCTTTATAACACAGCGGATAAACGAGATCAATCCATCCACATATCATTATAAATACCCGAAAGTATTTGTTTTAAAGTCTGACAAAAAATTTAGATTGAAATATGGTTAGAACTAGAAATGTGCCTGACAAATGATCTAAATGCGAAAACGCAATAAGGTGTGACCAATTGACGGACAAGGATAACGCTATATGCCCTACGGACTGAAGGACGACGTTAACGCCCCACCACTGTCGTGTTGTGTTGGCGCATATATAAAAAAAAAAAAAAAAAAAAAAAAAAAAAGATAACCGTTATCAATCCAGGAATGGTTTGAGGCTAATTTGACATGCTCTATCAGATCTATCTGACAACAAAAATGTAATGAAAGCATCTCATACATTCGACCTTCTTTTCTAAACGACTAAGAAAACATCTCAAACATTCGACCTGTATTCTGAACGACTAAGATCTCTCTTTCTCTCTCTCTCTCTCTCTCTCTCTCTCTCTCTCTCTCTCTCTCTCTCTCTCTCTCTCTCTCTCTCTCTCTCTCTCTCTCCAGAAGCTGTGCGGCAAAGAAGATGATGACGAAACCGATTATGTCGATGACCGCGACGGTGACGACTACGACGATGATAGTATAGATGATTTGTTTTAAAATATTTCTGCTGTTGCTTTCGAAACAAAATATCATTATAGTCCTGTACTAATCCTAAGTAACAGCTCGTTATCGCTTTGTTGTTTCCACTGACAGTTAAATCTGAGAGAAACCGACAGACAGACGGACGGACAGAGATGCTATTTCACTCAACTTAATTGTGTAGAGCATAAAGCAAACCGGCGACTTTTAAAATCTACTGACATATATTCATTGATCATGGACACCTACACGTTTTTATTTTATATATCACATATACCAATAACATTTTTTCCTTATACTCAGTAATCATGAGTAGTAGACGGGGGTGACTGGGGGTCGGGGGGCACTATGGGGTCCTACGGGAAATTAACATTACGACCCTGTAGAGGCCCCCAAAAAAGGCGACCCCCAAGTGCCCCGGGTCAAGTGGGGGCACTATGGGGTCGTACGGGAATTTTATCATAGCGTCCGTATGTAGTGACGAAGACAACGTCCTCTACCATCAAAAACTAGGGTGGGGGGTGTTTTTGATAGTAGAGGACGTTGTCTTCGTCACTACATACGGGGGTCGTGTGTGTAGGACATGGCAATGATGGGAATAATTAATCTTTTTTGTAAAATGGGTGGTCCTGATAAGGACCATTGGAGGAAGATTATTATTTCCTCCAATATTGGGTAAAGAAACTTAGGAAGGTGGTGTGAGATCTTTTTTTCTTGGTTGGAAGTGTTGGTGAATCAGGTAGCCAGTCAGGATGTTTCATCCGCCTGAACTTATCCTGGATTTTCATCCAATTTAAATTCATACGTTCGAATTCCTTTTCTTTCCTGGCCTGTTCTTTCTCGGATCGTTCAAGAGCCCACAAGATCTTAATGTGGGTTACTTCCTTTTCTAAAACTTTCTTTAACAATACCTTCACCATGTGAAGGTTCACCTCTTCGCGCCTGATGTTACTGGCGGGTGGATAAATATAACAATCTTCCTGAACTCGGTTCAGGAAGTACTCCACCTCATTCAGTAAATCCAGGCTCTTCTTGATGAACCCCACACGGCAAGGGGTTGAGGAAGTTTTTTGTCTTTCCTCCACCAAGACATCAGTCACCAACCTTCTTGCTGAAGTGAGAGCCGCTAGTTGGCTGGTGACGTATGGTTTGGTGGCAGGATATCTCCACCAATACTTCAACCTTTCCATCAAGGACTCCACATCCACCATTCTATCCCAAGCTTCTTGTAACAATTCAACAGAGTTCATTCTTGTAGAGTGAAAGTGTGAATGGTGCAACTGTGGAAGGCACCGCTTTATATGCTAGAAGCGCGGACGTGATGGAAAACATCCCCCTTTTTTTCCAAAAAAAACATACATACAAACAAAACACACAACACACTATCCTTTTTTTATATCAAGCACAAACTTTCACACACCACAATCATATAAGGGGAAAAGGGGTTTTTTGTTGGGTGGGGTAAAAAAAAAAAAAAAAACACAAAACATATAAACATATAAAACACAAATATATATGGCAATCATAGAAAATTAATCTTTTCTTTGAAAAATGGGTGGCCCTTAAAAGGACCTTTTTTTTGCTATAATTTTAGCAATGACATCGTTTGTTAGGTCTTCTTCTTATTCTTCTACTTCTTCTTACTTCTTCCCCATATATTAGTACTCTTTTCAAACATCCTTGTCTTTCAATGTATATTCTTCTTTCCCAGTAGGCACTTTCATCAATTCTAGTGACTACCCATGATGCTCTAACATACATGAGATAGTCAGGATTGAAGAGCATCCCTGACACAATGCTTGAAGCTTCTACTGTAGTCCACATGATTCTTCTTTTTTTAGGTAAAACTTTATGAGACAAGTGGTGGTATATATATCTTACGATCGGATTGAAATGCATCGAAATCAACTACCAATCCAATAGCGCGTTACAAGTGGGTCGGCTTTTCTTCCAATGGGAAGAGAGTAGGGGTATGACGTCATTTTGGGTATAAAGGTATCGTAGCGTTCGTAGGGTTTATTACTTTTTTGACAGCCTTCATGGAGACCGGAAAGACAAGTAGTATGTATTGGAGTGAGCCTTAAATGATTTATTGTGCTGCTGCTGCTGCTTTGCTGAACTTCCGGCCGGAAGACTTTGATTTAGATTTTCTAAATCAAGAGTTTCAGTCTGAGACTACTACTACTACTGCTACTGTTGTTGCTACAGCAGTGGATGAATTGATGGATGAATTTAAAAAGAAACAACAGGAAGAGATGGAAAATTTTTTAAAGAAACAACGAGAGGATGAAGAAATGTTTCTTCTTCAGCAGCAGAAAGAAGAAGAAGAGAGAAGAAGAAAAAGTGAGGAAGAAATCAGACAACAGTTAGAAGAGGAGGAGAAGAAGGAAACAGAAAAGGAAGTCGTCAATCCTGAAGAAAAATAGGTGAGTCTTTTAGAAGAGATATTATATGAGTTAAAATGGATGACAAATGCATATAAGTATTCTTTAACTCAGCCAAAGTGAAAAAGACCATCACGGGCTAAACATTCCAAGCCTACCAGTTCTAGTGAGATGCCACCACCACCACAAACACCACCAGTGACTACCACCATAAGCAAAACACCAGCAGTAGCAGCAGGATTTGGATTGGGTCGTGGTAAAGGACTACGACAATTGAAGTTGATTATGTAAAAACTTCATAAGTTTGTGTTTTTTCAATCAAACAAACACCCCAACGGTCCTTTTAAGGGCCCCCAGATTTCTAGAAAAGAAATCAAATTGCCAAATCAAGTAAAAACTTAAAAAATCCTATTGTGTTGTATATAAGTGTGAGTGCGTGCGTGCGTGTATTTTTATATTCTAAAACAAAATAACACAAAAACACTTACTTTTTTTCCCAGTCTGGTGTATTCTCTCCTTTTTTTTACAAAATAATTTACCAATGAACATATAACACCACACTCCAAAAAAAACAAAAACAAAGTTCACTTTCTGAAATTCTTGTGCTTCTTGAATTGCGTCACAGGAATCATAGTTTCCTTTTCTTTTTCTTCATTCTCGCTATCTCTCTTGTTTTTCTTGAATTTCTTCGTCATAGGGACCCTGATCGTCACAGGAATCATATCTTCTTCTTCTTCTTCATTCTCACTGTCTTCCATTCTTCTCACTCTCTTCTTACTTTTCTTCATGATATGTTCTTCTTCTTCCTCTAGGTTTGAAGATCCTTCGGCTTCCTCCCTCTCCTCTGCTAGATTTTCTTCTTCTTCTTTCTGAGGGCACTCCGAAGACCAATGTCCTGGTCCTTTACAATAATAACAGATATCTTTTGTTTTGTCTCTCTTTTCTTTTTTTTGGGTTTCGACGTTGTGGGCATTCTGGAGCCCAATGTCCTTTCTCTTGACAGATATAACAAGTATCTTGACTTTTATCTCTCACTGTTCTTCCTCGGGCTAGATAATCCCAATTATACTCAGAAGGATGTCCTTTCTTAGAGTATTGATTTTTTTTTCTTCTTCTTGACTCTTCCATCTTTTACAGTTTGAAAGTTCAATCACCAAAGACTGATTCTGAAGGTACGAAGGTCTCTCTTTATATACTCTCCTCTTTCTATATAAAGGTACCTGGGTGAAACTGAATCAGTTTCAAAGTAAACTTAAAGATGAAAAGATCACGCCCAAACCATGAGAAACCAGAAGAACAAGAAGAAACAAAGAAGCCACGACGACGCAGACATTCCGTGCCACCTGAAACACCATTAGATGAACTACTAGCTCAAGTCCATGCCAGTGACTTCGAAGAGGAGATGAGTGAACCTGAAACCTTACCACCTTCAAAACCACCCAAAACAAAACCCACCACCACTACCAACACCAGAACCCCAGACCAAGAAACACAATCTAGTACCTTGGCTGCTCCTGAAAATTACTATCGGATTCGAGAGAGTCAAAAAATTACCTCTCGAAAATTTAGAACCACTGCCTACACTCATACGGTTCACTTCAAAGACTTCAAGTCCGAAGTACCTCCCGAGAAAGCGGCGGGGTTCATTAGCGATTTGTGGAGTTCTGTGTTACAGAACTTGAAACGGCAATGTGGAGCCAAAGAAGATGATCGCTTGAGACTGGCCATCCATCACGACAACTTGAAGAGTCTCGTTTGGATTGAGTTCGGCACCCCGGCAGAATTAACGCCAGACAAAGTCATGTCCAAAATAGAACATGTGCAACAATCCAATGACAACTTTACCATCACCGATGGAAAGGCCACACTCTACATGACACACGTTGCTCCTCCTCGAGGAAGTGGACGAAAAAGAAAGCCGTTATTGGTGGATGATCTTCGTACTACCAAACGTAGTGTCGTTCAAATTGACAATACTCAAGACCAGATGTGCTTGGCTCGGGCTATTGTGGTGGGGCGTACGTTTGCCAACAAGAACGAGAGTAAAGAATGGAAAAAAGCCTGGAATAACATTCGAAAGTCCTACAAACCCCAACAACGAAAAGAAGCAGAACTCCTGTTACAACAAGCGGGGATCCCTAAAGAGACCGTGTGTGGTATTTCTCAAATGCAGAAACTTCAAGATGTTTTGGCTCCTCACTATACTTTGAAAGTTCACCCTCAAGAAGTGCGCGGAGATATGGTGTTTCGAGGCCCCGATTTCCCTGAAGGAAAATACATTCATCTCTATCACCATCAAGAACATTTTGATGCCATTACTAGTATTACCGGATTTTTGGGATACTCTTACTACTGTGAGAAATGCAACTATGGGTTTAACAGTCGAGAGAAACACATTCATTGCGGAGCAAGATGTCGGGGCTGTTTAGCAGACCAACCATGCCTTCCTGAACAACAACAACAACAACAACAACAACAAAATCACGTCCATTGTGAAACGTGTCGACGCCAATTTGTCAGTCCTTCTTGTTACCAACAGCATCGCAAGACACAAGGTCACCAACAAAAATGTGCTTGCGACTTATTGAAATCGTGTTCTACGTGTGGACAACTAATTCGTACCAACGACCCCAAGAGACACGTTTGTGCTGGCAAGAAAAAATGTTCTATTTGTCATCAGATCGTCGATTTTGATCATCGATGTTTTATTCAAAAGTTTGACAAGACAGAGAAGAAAGAAATAAAGAAGAACAAGAACAAGAAACAAGTAGATTTCATCTTTTTTTATTTTGAATGCATGCAAGAAACGGGCATTCACATTCCAAATTTCTGTGTGGCGCATCGGGCTTGTGATCAGTGTATTCAAGAATCGATTCATTTTCACTGTCCTCATTGTAGTCGAATTCCAAAAAATCTTTCGTGGAGTTAACACTTTGTCTGAGTTTGCTGAATGGGTTTTAGACCCTACCACCCACGACAGCTGGAGCGAAGAAGACATTCAACGTTACGGAGATTGTCATCGGTATGCCACCGTCATAGCTCACAATTTTTCGGGATACGATGGGCAGTTTTTACTCAGTTATTATTTGAACCATGGCACCGAACGTCCTGAAGTCACCGTGAACGGAAAAAAGCTCATCTACATGAAAGTAGGACAAGTACAGTTTAAAGATTCTATGAGTTATTTGGCCATGCCTTTGAGTCGCATGCCGAAAACGTTTGGCATGACAGAAATGGCTAAAGGCTACTTTCCTCACTTCTTCAACACGGAAGCTAATCAACATGCTGTCCTACCTCATTTGCCTGACCTTCATGATTACGACCCCGACGGAATGCGCCCCGAACAGCGAGAAGCTTTTCACATTTGGTACCGCGCTCATCAGACGTGTGTTCTTTGTATCCTTGGGTGTGTGGAACACATTCGTCAATACGAAGGATTAATTAAATGTAAAGTCTTACCTCCGACCCACTTGTACCATCCCATCTTACCTCACCATTGTCAAGGAAAACTGATGTTTCCTTTATGTCGGACGTATGCCGAAACGTGCAACCAAGATCAGCCCTGTCACCACACGGAAGAAGAACGGTCTTTGACAGGAACGTGGGTTAGCGCCGAATTGTTTCGGGCACTGGATCGTGGATACCGTTTGTTGAAAGTGTACGAAATCTGGCACTTTCCAACTACAGCCCAATACCAAAAGGACGACGCCACCAATCATCCAGGCATTTTCTCGGGGTACGTCAATCAGTTTTTAAAACTGAAACAAGAAGCTAGTGGTTATCCTTCGTGGTGTCAGACTCCCGAAGACCAAGAACGATTCAAAGAAGAGTACCATGACATCGAAGGCATCACTTTGGAAGAGGTGGAAAAAAATGAAGGAAAAAGATCGTTTGCCAAAGTGATGCTCAATTGCTTGTGGGGAAAAATGGCTCAACGTACGATCTTACCCAAAACGGAATACGTCACCGATCCTTATCGTTACTTTCAACTAGTGGACGACAAAAGTATACTAGTCAAACACGTCGAAATTGTCCGCGATGATTTAATCATTGTCAATTTCGAAGAAGAACCCAAGTTTGTCAAACCTGACAAGTTTAGCAACGTAGTCATTGCCGCTTACGTGACCGCTCATGCTCGTTTGAAGTTGTACGACGAAGCGTTAGAAGTCTTGGGAGATCGTGTCCTGTACTTTGATACTGACAGTTGCATCTACATTCATCGACCCGGTTGCCCACACCCTACCATTCAAGGCGATCGTTTAGGAGCCTGGACAGACGAGCACCCTCAAGACACCATTCTGAGTTTTGCCAGCGGTGGCCCTAAAAATTATGGGTACCGATACCGAGACCCACAAGGTCAACTTCACACCTCCTGTAAAGTCAAAGGTTTGACTCTCAACTATCGAACTAACCAAGTGGTGAACTTTGAGGTTTTAAAAAATGCTTTACTGTCTGGACAAGTGGAAGACTTTCAAGTACCCATGTTAGAACCTCACAAGATTGTACGCCTACCTAATCATCAAATCGTTACTCGACCTGTACAAAAAGTGTACCGCATCGTGTACCAAAAACGAGTGAGACTTCCAGATCACACGACTTTGCCTTACGGACACGTTGATTTGAAGTATAAAAAAAGGACAGCCCCTTGAACAGAAAAAAAAAGACAACACCAAGATGACTTCAACATTTGCCTTGCCTGACTATTGTGAGTGTACCAGTCGCTTGAAGACGTTCAAAAATTGGCCTAAACACATGCCTGACTATTGTTATTGTCCTCATCGATGGAGCACATTCAAAAAAGGAAAAAAAAAACTTAGGAAAAATGGATTACCTACTTCCCACTCTTTAGCCAGAGCAGGATATTGTTTTCTTTGGACAGGGAACCAAAGTACAGTGTTTTAGCTGTGGTGTCACTATTCGTATGGATTGTAAGAAATCAGCTCTCCTGGAACATGTCAGATGGTCACCAAACTGTGCTTACCTTTCTTTAGCGTTTCCACGGATCACATTACAATACTTTTCGGATGGTACAGTCGACAGGTATAAAAAAGGAACCCCTTCCAAGCCTAACCCTTCATTCTGACTTTCAACGTTAACCAAGCAAGAAGATGAGTCACGACTTGGAGTGTGATGCAGTACCAGGCGATGAGACGGATTCTGTACGGTTTGGCATCCCCGTTTCACACGTTCAAACGGATTCCATAGCTTGTAACATCTTGGATTCAGGACCCTCTCCAAGTCTCACTCATCGACAACCCTCTAAAGAGGCAGTACGCCCTTTTTGCTTTAGTGGAAATACTAAAGGAACCTCTATTGACCATAACGACAACAAGGTCAATATTGGTGTATATTCGCATGTCAGAATACCTGTGAGTTTACCTGGTTATTCCAAGTATGAAAGTCGACTCGAGTCATTCAAAGACAAGTGGCCGAAATATCTACAAGGACCTAAACCCGAAGCTTTAGCTACATCTGGATTTAAATACGCGGGAGAAGGAGATAAAGTTCAATGTTTCAGTTGTGGTTTGAAACTTCACCAATGGGAGCCTACCGACTCAGCTTACATTGAACATGCCAGATGGTCTCCGCACTGTCAGTTCTTACCTTTAGTGGCTTTAGAAAAGTACGGGTACGATGAGCCAGATGCCAAACAGAAGAAGATGAAATAGTTTTTTTTTTAAATTCCATGTCGGAGGAGAAAACTTCTTTAGAAGAATACATTGTTGGTTAGAACGCATTTATCAGTATTTTGTCACTATCAAACCTAGTTTAGAAGATCGTATTCGTGTTTTACCTTTGGAGGTACGAGAACGTATTTACAAAGAATTTGTCAAGATTCAAGTGAAACGTAAAGAACAGTTACATCCTTTACGACACAAACATTTTAACCATTGGTATTTGAATGTGATAAGACATTTGATTTGGGCTAAGATATTCAAATGGTCAGACATTCATGAAAAACTACAGGACACTTTTAACAAATTGTCGGGTACCACCTACAATGTGGCAGTGGAATATAGAATTCGATGGAATGAAGTGAAGGAAAAAAATGTGACCAACAGACAAGAATTCCAAAAACTGTTACAAGAACTGTCACCTCAAGACGAATCGCCTTTACGCCGTTTAAAATTAGATAGAATAATCACTAATACTTTTTTGGGATTTGAATTACCTACCGATTCCATTTGGTTGGTATGTGAGTATTTTGTCACCAAGAAGACGGACTCTTTAGAAGACCCTATTTGTAATGTGAAACTTCACTCCCCTTTGAAGTTGCAAGTTACCCGGGGTCTTAAAAGAGATTCAGTACAAGGAGTCCGATGTTATGCCTCTACAAAAGTTGAAGAAGTAAAAAAAATTCCATGTCGGAGAAGGATACTTCTTTACAATGGTATATTGGTGGTTTACCATTAGAGTTGCAAGAACACATTTTTCAGTATATACCAAGCTTAGAAGATCGTATTCGTGACTTGCCTTTGAAGTTGCGAAAACGCATTTACGATGAGTTTGTCCAGATTCAAGTGAAACGTAAACTTCAATTCATTCCTCGATTTGCGTACTACCGTGACTTTCGACATATCAGAAGTCTGATTTTGAAGAAAAACCATCACGAGTATCGTGAAGAACACAAAAGAGAGTTACTTCTTTCCAAGTCGGAAACTTTACCAAACTACATTCGTGGCTTGCCTTTGGAATTGCGCTAAATGATTTACCAAGAGTTGGTCAAGATCCAAGTGAAACGTAAACTCAAAGTCATTTCTCGAGCTGTACACTATACTCTCTTCCAAGGTCATAGAAGACTGATTCTGGGAAACATGTATTGCAATAGCTACGTTCACGGAGACTTTCTCAAAAGGTACCAACCTTGGGAGCCTGGCTATAAAAACATGCCACCCAAGATACCTACCTTAGCCATCGACCCTTATCATGTACCGGTATGTCTGGGCTCTACTCGTCACTTGTGAAACGGATTCCGTGGAAGGAAGTCAACGATCGTGTTCAGACTTTAGAGGATTATAAAGACTTGATACAAGAACTGTTTCCATTGAA
This sequence comes from Margaritifera margaritifera, assembly GCA_029931535.1. Lineage (NCBI taxonomy): Eukaryota > Metazoa > Mollusca > Bivalvia > Unionida > Margaritiferidae > Margaritifera > Margaritifera margaritifera. The sequence continues at coordinate 1,293,856 of JAQPZY010001361.1, forward strand.
TTTTGGACGCTATGCAGTGTGTGTCTTAGTGATTACTTATCTTGGAATTCGTTTTCCAGGACATTCGTTGTGGAATATTTTTGAGGACAAGTGTTTACCTAGGATTATTTTGGAGGACCCGTGGTTGTTTTGGACTCAATTGTTGAGTTCAAAAAAACAATATGACCCTTTGTTCTTCTTCGGACTTAGTAGAAGAAGAAGACTATAAAAACTTGATTTTATCAGTACACGAAAGACAAATTGTACTTAAAGCATTGAGAGTGGTAATGAAAATCAGTGAGGAACCTCCATGTGAAGAAGACATTCGTCACACTTTATCTGTCTATAAAACATTTCAAGAAGTGTGTATTGCTAGTGAGTTACACCAACAACTTTTCAATTGGAAAGATGTACGACCCTGGAGAAACCTTGGTTTCCAATCTTGGCTACAAGAAGTGGCTCAGTTTGCCAAAGATTTGGCAACATGTCCATAAGGGTTCAAAAGTGAAAAAATGGGAACCTCAATGGGAAACCCTGAAAGAAGAAAAAGAAGAACCTGACACCACAGAAAAAGATGACCACACCACCGTTGTTCAAATACCTCTTGAGGAACACAACCCTTCCTTACCGCTGCCGTCAGAGCATTCTTCTACCAAAACAAAGACGACCAGAAGAATACCACCACCCCAAGCAGTGCCTAGGCCTTCCATTTTTTCTAGGACACGAAAGTATTGTTGTACATTGACTTGTTTATATGACAGTTTGATTGTTTCAGTAGGACCATTAATTGTGTACCTGATGATTTGTCTTTGCTATTTTATCACTCGTTGGCTTTAATGACTTGTAAAATATGTTTTTGTTTGTTGTGTTGGTTTGTTTTTACAAAAAATAAAAAATAAACGTGTATGAGTGTATGAAACGTATAAAATGTCTTGGGTCTTTTGTCTTCTTCTCAAAAATCTTCTTACCTCAGTCATGGCTACATCATCTTCTTCTTCTTCTACCTCGTCTACCTCGTCTACCTCCTCTTCTGTGGTTAAAGTGATTGACGAAAAGTTAGATCGTCAAAGTTGGAATGCTTTGTATCTGCGCCATCCATTTAACATGTTGATTGCTGGACCGAGTGGTTCAGGTAAAACCGAATTTGTCAAACGTTTGATCGAACACAAAGCTGATTTGTTCGATCGTCCACCTCAACGTATCGTGTGGTGTTACAAAGAGTGGCAATCGTCTTACACGTTATTGAAAGAAAGTCAAGGAGAAACCATTTCATTTGTGGATGGTATTCCTCACGAAGACGATGGAATCGTGTCTGACGTGAGTCAAACCCATTTAGTTATTTTTGATGACATGTTAGGAGAAGACGAAGAAGAAATTAAACTTTGGTTTACACGAAAAGGACACCATCGTAATGCTAGTATTGTCTACATTACTCAAAATTTATTTCAACAAAGTAAAGCCCATCGGACCATTAGTCTGAACGCTCATTACGTGGTCTTGTTTAAAAGCCCCAGAGACAAATCTCAAGTACAAGTGTTAGCCAAACAGTTAGGGGCTCCTTGGCTCAATTATGCGTACGACGATGCCACTCAAACCCCTCACGAGTATTTACTCATCGACTTAAAACCCACCACTCCTGACTATTTGAGATTTCGTGCCCAATTGTTTCACCCTTGGGGTCAAGAAGGTGGTCCTGTCATTTACACGTCCCCTTCAGCCAATTTTTGAAAAAAAAAAAACTATAAAAACAACCACCACGTCATTTCTGTCTCACACTCTTTCGAGATGACTTCCTTTCAAGCTCATCCTTCGGCTAAACTGATTCGTGCCTTGTATAGCATCAGTCGCGAAAAAAATGCACAAGTCCGTGCTCATTTGTTAGAAGCGAGTCTTAAAGAAGTGTTACGATGGTTTACTTTGACGGCACGTCAATTACTGCAAGGCATCATTCACATCCCTCATCAAACTCAACGTTTTTTTCAAAAACATAAAGTGGCATTGTCACAACTAGCTGATCCTAGAATCGATTCACGGACTAAAAAACAAATCATTTTAACCCCTGGTGGAAGTGGTTCTTTAGGAGGGGTCATGATTCGATCCCTTTTGAAATGGGATCCTAATGCCCAAACCAAAAAATCCAAAAAAAAACCTCCTAAAAAGAAGAAAAGTCAAAAGAAGAAAACCACCAAGAAAAAGAAGAAGAAAGTCACCCACCAGAAAAAGAAAAGTCGTGCCAAGAAGAAGAAAACAACACCTACCACCACTATCACCCGCCGTAAGAGAGGTACTGCGGCCAGGACGCAAACGTACACCCGCAAAACACCACCACCATTGCCATCACCATCACAACAGTCCCCAATGATGACGAGGTCTCCTTTTGTGTCCACTTCATCATCTTTGTCTTCTTCTTCTTCACCACCTTTTACGATGATGCCTGTCAAACCAGACTTAAGATCCGTGTTTCCTAATTTGATGCAAAAATGGAAACCTATTTCAAAAGTCACCCCTTCGGGACCCTCGACTTCAGCTGATTTGGCCATGGCAGCGGCCGCGAACAAAGTACCGTCCCCTAAAACCAAAGTCCAAGAAAAGAACCGGCATCTTACAAAGTTTAGTGGATTTATCCAAAGAAGAATTGAGACGATTTAGTCCTTTGAAAACACCTCAACGTCGAGTGAGGCCTGTCATGAAGATGGTACGTCGTGCAGACAATCAGTGGAGACGTGTTCCAGTATAAAATAGAAGGGTACCCTGCCAGAGACTTCAGACTTGTTTTTTTCTGCCCTACTAAAAAAAAGATGACTCCTAAACGTATACACCACCAAAAAAAAGAAGAAAAGTAAAACCACCAAAAAAGGACGACTTCCACCTCGTCTGGCGAAACATTGGGATGTCTTGTCTGTCTTGACCAAATCCAATCCTCCCATGCGAAAACAACTCATTCAAACAGCCCCCAAAGAAATCATCGATACCGTGTGTGAATGTTGTTTGAACGTTTTGAAAGGAACGGTACCTTTGTCCAAGATACAGAAACAAAAATTAGGGAAACATCGGAACGTTATTCGTCAAATGGTGAAAAAGAAAATACCTCTTCAACAAAAGAAAAAAATGTTGGTGCAACGAGGAGGATTTCTACCTATGTTGATAGGACCGTTGTTAAAAATAGCAGCTCCATTGTTAGGAACGATTGCTGGACCGCTTTTATGAGGTGTCATGCGATAACCAAAAAAAAAGAAGATATAAAGGACCACCCTTCTCTGAAAAGACCACACCATTTTGGTACCTTTGGATGAAATGGAAGGACGAAAACTGACTTTAGTACCTTACAAACGATGGATGGAATTTCATTGTTGGAACGAACAACGGATACCTCATTTACCACCCAATCCTAATCTCAACGAGATGTCCCAGTTACAACAAGAATTACAAACCCTGATGGAACGAAGCAATTTGTCAGAAACAGAAAAATCGCAACGGTACGGCCAACTTTTACAACGTCTACAACTCTTTCGCCAAAAAGCAGTCGACGAAACAGCTCCACCCACTCTGAGAGATTTCAAAACCCTGATGAAAAGCGAACCTAAAGTGACCACTAAAACAGACACCGGCACAGGAATGACCGTAAAAGAAGAAAAAAAAGAAGAAGAAGAAGAATTACCAACTCCACCTACTTTTAAAAAGAAAAAAAAGTTAGCCACAAGAAGTTGGATAAAAAAGATGTTGTCCACCCCATTACCCTCAGAAAAGAAAAAGAAAGAAGTGAAGTCAGAAGTCAAAACAGAACCGATGACCCCTGTTCAAGCCACATCCACCTTTACACCAGTGGCACGTCGGACACGTAAACAATCCAAAAAGATACCTCACGAAGAAAATAGCATTGGTACTTGGTTGACTTATTCTTGAAGGAATCATGGAGAAACTTTTAGCTACCATTTATTACAATCCTGGTCATGCTGCTGGTTACGGAGGAGTTCAAAAATTATATCGAGCTGCTAAAAGTAAATTGAAAAGTGTACGTTTACCCGAAGTAAGACGATGGTTACAAGAACAATCGACGTACACGTTACACAAACCCATTCGAAGTAAATTTTCTAGAAGTACAACTCAAGTGGAAGGCATCGATCATCAATGGCAAGCCGATTTAGCCGACGTCTCTCATTTAGCCACTTACAATCGTGGTCACAAATATTTGTTTTGTGTCATTGACGTGTTTTCCAAATTTGCTTGGGTAGTGCCTTTGACCTCTAAAAGCAGTACCGAATTGGTACGGGCCTTAAAATTGGTCTTGAAACAGTGTATTGTGTCATCGGAGCAGCTATTGCCAATTTGAGTGACTCGACAACGAGGACATGGTTTAGGAGATATGTTAAAATCGGCTTTTCGGACGGTAGCTCCTATTTTGAAACCAATGGTGTCTCGAGGATTTCATGCCTTAAAAGATGCCGCTTTGACACAAGGAAATGAATTGTTGCAAAACGTCCTCATCGACAAACAAAATCCTAAAGAAGCCTTTATGAGAGCAGGCAAAAATGTGTTGATGACCACTGGTAAAGATCTTTTAGGTCTCCGAGAAAATCCTATAAATACGCTTCACGCTTCAGGCTCTGGCATTACTTCACAGCAAGGACAAGGTAGAAAGAGACGACGACGACATCGAAATCCTTTCAAAGTTCATAAAAGACCACACGGTAGTTCCAAAAAGAATAAGAAAAGAAAAAGAGCCGTCAGAGAATTAGACGTGTTTGAATATTAAAAACCATTGAAAATGATGCACCGAGATTCTTGCGAATGTACCAAGTCAGAACTGGATATATTTACCATGCCTCCCACCATGATGACGATGCAAGAATCCCAATGGGTGGAATTTCAACCTGTATCGTCTTTGAGGCCTTCAGCTCCTATCGAATTTGAAATCAAAGGACAAACCGAAGATTACATCGATCTGAATAACAGCTACTTGTACCTGAAACTTCAAGTACTACAAGATGACGGCAGTGATCCTGGGGACAATGACCGAGTGGCACCCGTCAATAATTTCATGCATTCCTTGTTCAGTGGAATAGATATGTACTTGAATAACAAAATGGTCACCAGTAGTTTGGATACTTACCCTTACCGGGTTTACTTGGAAAATCTCTTGACGTATGGAAAAGAAGCCAAGAACACTCATCTGGATGCTTCAGTGGTCTGGAAACCTGACACCTCAGGAAAGTTCGAAGACACAGCGCTGACAGAACCGTCGAAGGCTAATTTAGTTGCTGGTGTTAATGATGTGGAAAAAAGTAAAATCATTCCAGCAGACCCACACAACGTGGGATTTAACGAACGTCGCCAGAAAATCAACCAAAATCGACCTTTAGAACTGATGGATCGTTTGCATTTGGATATGTGGTTGCAAGACAAGTATTTACTCAACGGAGTGGATGTACGTCTGAGACTGAATCGTAGTAGTGCCGCTTTCCATTTGATGGTCGATGGTGTCAACAACCTATGGAAAACTGTCATCCAAGAAGCCAAACTTTACGTGCGACGTGTAGAAGTCTTACCAAAAGTAGCCAACGACATCAGTCAAACCTTGAGCAGAACCACTGCTAAGTATCCTCTTAGACGTGTGGAAGTGAAAACCTTTACTGTGGCCTCTGGACTCCGATCCATAGTCGAAGATCACATCTTCCAAGGACAGCTCCCCAAACGACTGATGATTGGTATGGTCAGAAATTCAGCCTTCAACGGAGTCCACGATCAGAATCCGTTCAACTTTCAGCACTTTAACGTTTCCAAGATAGATGTCAGTCGAGATGGCAAGACCTTGAGTACCAGACCTTTTGAACCTAACTTTGCCCTCAACGCAAAAACTTACTTACGATCTTACTTGACCCTGTATGAAGCCACAGGCCAGTTACTCACCAACAGTAGCCACGGTATTACGTACGACGATTATGCAGGAGGGTATGCCTTGTGGGGATTTGATTTCACTCCGGACCAATTCAGCGATGAAGGACATTTCCACCCTATCAAATCAGGCCCTCTTCGAGTGGAACTTCAGTTTACAAATCCTCTACCTGAGACAGTGAACGTCGTCTTGTTTGCAGAATTTGATAACACTCTAGAGATCAACAGTTTGAGAGAAGTGATTCAAGACTATTAGAAGAAAAGAAAGATGCAGCACGAAGAACCTATGGAGATAGATGAGGGATTTTGTGAAGTGATTCAACAGTCACAAACTACCACAAAGGGTGATGATGACGAAGTCATTCATTCAGTACCTCGAATAGAAGAAGAAGAAGAAGAAGAAGAAGAAAACAATTCAGTTCCAAAGTTTACTGGATTTATGGCTTGTCGATGGCCAGAACAAGAAAAAAAGTTAGTGTCCTGTTATGCTCAGGAATTGAGTCAAATAATTAACAGTCTGATTAAAGAACATTGTTATGGATGTCAAAACGATCATCCCAGTCAGATACAACACGACAAATGTATGATGATGACAGGCGAAGAACAATTGGACGAATATTTGGAAACGGCCTGGTCACAAATCTCAGATGAACACGTGTTGAAACAGTGGTATAAAGTCTTGCAGAATTATTCTTCTCCTCCACTTAATTCTCTGGAGATCAGACGAATCGAAGGACTCATTGAACAAAGTGCAGAGCCTATCAGACGTGAATATTCCTGGAATTACAAGACAGATCAATTCAAGTTTAAAGTCAGGTGTGAATTGGTGACCTATTATTTCCATTGAAGACAAAAAAAAAAAAGAAGAAGAAGAAAAAAATGGATACTAGAGAACTTTATTACCTATTGACTCGTAGTTCCTACACTTCTTCTTGGAATCCTGTGGTATGTGCTAAAGATGAACTACCTCATCGTAAACCGAAAAACGTTCATGCCTATGTCATCAATACCGACGACAGTCATCTACCAGGAACCCATTGGGTTGCCGTGTACTTTCCCAACGCTCACTGTGTGGAATATTTTGATTCTTATGGATTACCTCCTTTGGAAGACGACATCATTGACTTTATGAGAAGAAATGCCGTCTCGACTCGATTCAATAATGTTCGATTACAAGGATCGGATTCCATGGTGTGTGGACAATATTGTGTACATTTTCTTCATCACCGCAGTCTTGGATATTCCTTAGAACATTTACTGACTTGGTTTGATAGAAACTATACTCGAAACGATGCTAAAGTACAACAATGGTTTTGTGAACATTATGGATATCTCTTATCTTTAGCTCAGAAACGTAATGTCAATCAGAATGATGTAGATGTAGAAAGGTGGAGGTTTAGTTTACCACCCCAACGTTGTCAACCTTGTAAATATGTTCCTGTTTTAAAAAAAATTTCTTGTTGAATTGTTAGTATTTTTATGTTAGAATGATTATTGTTGATTAAAAAAAAATGGTTATTGTTGAAAAAAAAAATGCTGTTGTGTGGTTTTTTATTCAATTTGAAAAAAAAATAATAATTATGTTCTCTCTCTCTCTCTTTCTATCGATCTAAAAAAACTATCCTCTTTCCTTTATCTGTGATCTCACTGTCGATCTGAAAACCTACCATGTTTTCCATCGCGTCCGCGCGTTAAGCATATAAATCGGTGCGTTGGCCAGTGTAGTCATTCTCGATCCTCTCGTCAAGATCTCAACAGTTCCAAAAGAAGATGGCAGCAACCAAGATTACAAAGCTGAATGAAGCTATGGTAAACATTATGAGGGTGAAGAATCATTTGATGGAAACCCAGCCGGAGAGAAAGACGATGACGTTCATTCAAATGGCGCATGATCTAGTAGAAGAGGTCCTGAGAGAAGAAATACTTCGGGAAAGAACAGAATGGGAAGTGGGACAACGTCTACAGCAGCAACAACAACAGCAAAGACAACAACAACAGCAACAGCAACTTATGCAGTCTAACAAACTACCTGACGGAGAAGTAAGTTGCAAGATTGACTGTGAAGAATTTGCCTTCTCTTTCACCCGAAAGAGACCTGCCTGTTTTTAAGCTGTGAGACCTATTGCTAAACGTGGCCGCCCTGCTGGAGCTGCTGCTACCACTACTGCTGCTACTTCACCCGTAAGAAGTTAAAAAAAACAACATAACTTCTTAAAACCCAACGGTCCTTTTAAGGGCCACCCCAATCTCTAGAAAAGATTACTACTCTCAAATTGCCATATATATATATATATATATATGTGTGTTTTATATGTTTGTATGTTTGTTTGTGATAGTCAACCCAACAAAAAAAAACGCTTTTCCCTTGTATGTTTGTGGTGTGTGTTGAATATAAAAAAAAAAAATTTTTTAAAAAGGGTTGTGTGGTGTGTGAAAGTTTAATATAAAAAAATTTAAAAAAGTAAAAAAAGGATAGTGTGGTGTGTGTAAGTTTGTGTTTAATATAAAAAAAATATAAAAAAATAAATTGTATGTTTTTATGGTGTGTGTTTGGTTTATATAAAAAAAAAAAAAAAAAAAAAATATGGATGGTATGGTGTGTGTTTGATTTTTATCAAAAGTAGTTTCTTTTAGGTCCGCGCTTTTTAGAGTAAGGGGTGATGGAGTGCAAAATCCGCGAAGCCTAGAATGACGTCAAAAAGAATGACGTCAGACGCGGGGTAGTGGGGTGATGTTTTTTTTTGTTTTTTTAGGTGTAAGGGATGTTTTCCTTCACGTCCGCGCTTCTAGTATATTAAAACAACACCTTCCCCGATAGAGCTACCCTCGTTTATTCAAGAGAATGAATAAGACTGAAACAATCAGACAGATTCGAGTTCATCTAGAGGTGGCGTGGCACCTCCTCCATGACCTGGAAAAAAAGGAGGAGGAGGAGAGGGAGAAGGAGAAGAATATCCCCATCAAACCCCACCGGATGATGGAGGAGGAAAATAAGGAGAATTGGGATCTGGAAGCGGACCATCCTCCATTTATACTAAAAAACTCAAACAAATGTATGAGTTTTAAAACATGGAGGAGGAGTTGCCCTGCAAAGCCTGGGAGGTGCCCACATCTCCTCTAGATGAACTCTTCAACTAAAAAATCCAACGGTCCTTATCAGGACCACCCATTTTACAAAAAAGATTAATTATTCCCATCTTTGCCATGTCCTACACACACGACCCCCCGTATGTAGTGACGAAGACAACGTCCTCTACTATCAAAAACACCCCCCACCCTAGTTTTTGATGGTAGAGGACGTTGTCTTCGTCACTACATACGGACGCTATGATAAAATTCCCGTACGACCCCATAGTGCCCCCACTTGACCCGGGGCACTTGGGGGTCGCCTTTTTGGGGGGCCTCTACAGGGTCGTAATGTTAATTTCCCGTAGGACCCCATAGTGCCCCCCGACCCCCAGTCACCCCCGTCTACTACTATCATGTCTCAAGACATATTTGCTAAATGGCTAATACACCGTTTGTTATATTTCTTTATATGGAGAGAGAGAGAGAGAGAACTTTATGTAATCAAAGCTTTTAGCAATACGTACAACATTTGGAATGAAGATCCTTACTTGCTTACTATACTGCTGTGGAAAAAAAAAATGTCTCCTTGACATAGGTTTGACAAAATTAGACTTTCATTTTATGCGGTCGACGAAAATAGTATTTAAAATTTTCATTATTTTTAGTGCCTTTAGTCAATTTTCTGCTCTCTAAGATAGTACAAATGAGTTTCGATTTTAAAAAAAAAATAACTGACCTACATTTGCTCTATAAAAATTAGGAACCTCATCAGCAGTGGTTCCTAATTTGAGTTAACTAAATAAAATCTATATTTATGGTTTAACTAAATAAAATCTATATTTATGGTTTAACTAAATAAAATCTATATTTATGGTTTACACAAATTTTATTTGCCCAAAGTTTGGACCAGAGGGGGAACCAGATGGGAAAGACTGACGATTGACTATCCATTAAAACTATCCAGATTATGAATAAATAAATAAATAAATAAATGCTTTTTTGAGTCAGTGTTTCCTGCTTTCCCAAACCTCTAAACGAAGAAATTCCGGTTTTTGACAGCCTTTGTAAATTAAAATTACGTACAAGGTAGACCATCATCAACAAAAGTTATTATTCTGCACACGGTGGTGTATTGACTGCCTACCCTAGATGCAGCGCATAACAACCTGTTACACGCCTCAAAGCAATTTGCGATATATAATAACGCCATCCAGGTAACGCTGTCAGAAAAAAGGCAGAGGTATATATTGAGTATACACAGAGGCGCGCTTCACGTGACACAAAAATGATCCAATAGCATTCGTGTATCGGTGACCTATTCGTTCATAGTTAACACATCAAGCTACAACAGTTACGTTAGTGTCTTCCCACGGTTCATAGGGCTGGGATGTATTTGTGTTTTGAATTGTGTATTTAATCGAAATTTTGACGTTGTCTTGTGTCGATTTTATTAACAGAGAGGATAATTCTTATATCGTGAACGTTCTTAACCAGTTGGAATATACAAGAGAGTTGTGTATTTCTTTTAAATCGCGCGAACGTAAAAGAGTCAAGAGTAGGGAGCACCCCTCTCATTAAATGTAGGGAAACGGTGTGTCACTCCTCTGTGTTGGATTTGGATTAACAAATTCAAAATGATGGAATTAGAGAATATTGTTCCACCATGTAATCCATCTGTTAAAAAGGTAAGTTTTGTGTAATTTTATTTATTCTTAGCTGTGCAAACAGCTGATTAGTAAGTTAACGCTATATCATACTGATATCTTCTCGGTCAGAGCATGTTGTTTATTGCTGTAGTTATTTTTAAATGACAGCGTCAACTTGTAAGGACTTGTTTATTTATGTATGTATCAATTTCACCTGAGGAGATCAATCTGTCAATCAACTGATAAAGGGCATAAGACTTTTATATTAAGACAGTGACCTGTCATGTGTGAAAAGGAATATAGGTCACCATGGACCAATTTATCACCGGAAGTAGACGGTACTTTCCCGTTCAAAGAGCGCATGTGTCGCTGACGTCTTTTGCAATATCGCTGATTCACAGGAGGGACAAAACAAGAGATTAAATTTCCTCAAAATTATCTAGAATTTTGATGGAAATATTAATATTTTCGTAGAGAATTGTTATTTAACAAACGATGGAATAACTTTGACTATAAATGAAAGCCCCGTAGGGCTTGTTTTGATAGCTGAAATCTGTAATTTTGAATGTAAACAGGCTATCTTATGAAATGTGTTGTATCTATTTTTGTGAAGATTTTCGCATTAGGGGACGTAACTAGCAACGCTTTAGAAACTGATGCGTAAATGATCAATTTTCTGCATTATTATTACAATATTCTCAACAGTGAGCAAAGACTGGCGTATAGAAAGAACTTTCTTCTTAGAGAAAAGTCAGATTATTGGACACCGAAAGAAAAGCTGGTGGTTTAAAACAGATTGGAGTTGTAAAAAGAAGTTCTGAATTTTAACCCCAGCAGAAATGATTAAGCAGTACTTTTTCGATGGACTTGTTCAAATTGCAATAGTTTTGAGTTTGTTGAGGATTGATATTTACAATTTAAATGACAATTATGTAAATTACCCAGAGGTGCAGGAAATTATTCTTGGACAGACGGCAGCAATAACACAAAGTAACTTCCATAATTTAATAAACCCCTACGATCCTGAACCAGAAATTTATAGAAAAAATATTGACATAGACTTGTCTGCCACACATATTTTACGGGACTTGAGATCTGTTAGACATTTATCACAATATCTACGCCCAGAGACGGACATCACAACATTTTTGATTGTGGGTGGATCATCATTTCATCTCAATACCGGTGCTGATGCTGAAAGCAGTGGTCATGGTATCGGTGGGAATCATGTTGAACCTTCACTAACTGTGTCAAATCAGACTGTTAATAATGTCATCACCAGTAACTCATCCACTGATAATACAACCTTGGAAAATCTGAATAATACAGACAGCCTTGTTGAGCTTTCAGTATCCACAGAGCTGGGTAGTAACCCAACAACAGAGGTATCTACAGCTTATATGTAAAATGTTAATATTTGTACTATATTTACATACATGTACATAATATGCATTTTTATACCTTCCTCTTCAAACAAACACTTTGTATAGATCATTCCTTGTTTATATTTTTTCTGTGTAGTCAGATAGCCTTGCTTTGCACATGTTTCCTTTCAATTTTGGAAGTTATTAATTCACATGGAAGCAGGGCTGAGACAACTGCAGGATCAAAAATCCAAGGATTCACAAAAAAAAATTTTTTTTTTTTCTCTTAGCAGTTTTCTTTCATGATTTTTTTTATTTGCTTTTATATTTGTAGTGATTGGTCCAGGCTATCTTCCAGTCTTCATAGAAAAAATCCTGTACATTGATGTTAATGGAACTAAAGATCACTATAGCATTTGCCTACACCCCGGCCAGGTTGTACACCGCCTGGGAATTTTGATAATGAAGAGCATGAAGGATAGAAAACTTGAACAAAAGTTACTCATTTCATTCATTGATTTATTATTTATAATTCAACTGTCAACAAGCAGCCCCAAACATTATCATCTTCTTCTCATTTTAAACCAAACAGAAGTTTTCAGTGTAAATTAGGAGCCTGCTCACTGACATTTTCCAGTTGTTGGAGAGTCCATTGTCAGTGAAGGGGTGGATGCAAGTCCTATACATGCATGGAAGGTAAACACTGTCATCTGCATCCAGTGTATGCAATGTCTAATTCTAATATTTACAAAAAAAATTGGAAAAAAGCAGGAAAAAATATGCCCTTACATCTCGGAGTTACAGAAATTTACAGAATTATCTGGAGCTTACAGAACATCACTTTTGTTGTGTGAAAAATGCAGACTCGCACACACAAATCTCGCCCCACAAATATGGACGCAGTGTTAGTGTTGAAGTTCCATTAGGATTGAAACACGAAGAAGGTGACCATGTCAGGGACCGCTTGGTGACAATAGAGTTAGAAATTATAAATCAGTGAATGAAATGAGCAAGTTTTGTGCATTTTGTATATTCTTGATCCTTGATGCTTTTCATTTTCAAAATCTCAAGGAGGGTACAAGCTGATGTAGAGGTAGCTAATTGCTTTGGTGCTAAATATGGCTGTAATTTACCATTATACTTGCATTACAGGTGGTGTCATCACTCTTATTTTTTTTCTTCACAAGTGAATGTTTCAGCTTTGAACATCATGGATTCAAACACCATTTTTTCTGGTTTTAAATTATAGTCAAACTTGCCTGAAAGGTCACTTCTTGTAAGCAATCACATATCTTAAACAGCCACATTTCTAGATCTGTACATCCAAATTTAAGAAGGAATGGACCTGTCAGTGTATTTAGCAGCCACCTTAGGTCACTTTTTCCTACTGTCCAATAGTGACAACTTAACACAGGTTTAGCTGTACATGTAAACTCTATTGTTTCTCTAGCTACCTATATTTTTTATTTAAAACTTCCTAAACTTTGACATCATTCAAAGTATTTTTCAAACTTGGATAACCATAGGGTGACCTACTTGAAAATGTTAGTGGCCATTTTGAATTTAGGTTGCCAAGCCCTAATCTTTTGGTTGCCATAGAAATTGAAAACAGAAATAAAATGAGGGGGGAGTTAATGTTAGATGAGGACAAAAAGTGGGGTGTTTTAGTTGAGGAAAATTAGAGAAGAGGGGCAGGGGTATAAAACTTATGAAAATCCATGTTGTCCCTGGGCAACCAATTTTGAAAATCCAGTTGCCCAGCAGATTTTTCTGGTGTCCCTGCAAATTACTTTAGTTGCCCCCCAAGATTGACATTATCAAAATTATTCAACAACTTTTGTCACATTGTTAGGTCTAATTGCACACAATACTTGTAACTCATCATCAGTCCTGCTAATGGAAAAGTGTCATACAAGTTTACATGCTTATTTAATCTATTTAAGATCAGCTAATAAAAGATCATTCAACAATTTTCTTTTTGACACTGTCTTGTCCATCAACTTTCTTTAAGTTGACCACCCCTGACCTCAAACTTGGCCATGTTTTATGTTTATCTGAGCTTCCATCATTATTGTTCAGGTTCACATTAATACGATGCTATTATTAATCCCGTGTACAAACTGTCAAAAACTGTAAACAGTCTATGTGGCACTTTTGTTAACCATGACCGAATAAGACAATATAATATGCAAAAACAATTGTAACTGGTCTGATTATTAAAACTTGCCATGTTCCTTTAGCTAAAGTTAGCAAACGGGAGCAACTGTCACATGACAGCGAGTGCCCATTTTTTCAACAGACCAATCAGGAAGAGTAATACTCAATCATAGGCATTAAGTGTGTCAAGCCAAGGAAGAAAGATACTGGTACCATATATTGGTGTGTTGACCAATGATGAAAATTCATGGGTCTCAGGGCTAGGGGTGAAACGATACACCTCTGGCGCTTATCGATACGATTCACAATACACACCCTACGATACGATACAATATTGATTCTCAGTTTAAAGAATAAAAAGGCAAACGACTAATAATTATTCATGACTGCTGAAGATTAAAGTAACTTATAGGTATCGTTTTGTATCGATTCTTCACCTCTCGTATCGATATGGCAAAAGTATCAATGAATCGTTTCACCCCTACTCTGGGGTTTCAGGATGAGGAGTCCTTGACTTTTCACTCATGGAACTCAAGAGTCAGCACCCATTTCTGAGAGTCCCTGGCATAATCTTGCGAGTCCCTCACTTTAAAAAGTATCAAAAGGTGAAGGAAAAAGTACATGATCATTGTTTTATTACATATTGCAGTGCTCAAAAAATCCAATAGCCCGATGCCCAGGGCCCCTCTACTTTCAGATCAGGTCCCTCCTGTATTCTAATTGAAGTGCCCGTCAGACTTGTCGAAAAAAAAATCAAATTTGCCTGAGAAAACTTTGACCTCGCTGACGAAATGTGGAATTTTATTTTCAAGTTGTTGAAGGGCTAGTACATTTTTAACGTTTATCCCCGTGTATGCCCCTTACCCTTATGGAGATCATCTACTTGCCCTGCTTCTATCGAAAGCTGTAAACTTTGTATACAAAGCGAAGCATGTGACCTATGAATGAGAAACAGATTGCCTGGGTTACCTATAATTAGCGCTCACTTGGCTTTAATATGCATATGATTCTACTGGCAGTAGGACAAAAATACTGTTTTTTAGGTCGTCTACCGCACATACCATTTTATAGTTGAAATATATCCCTTTTGAAAATTAACTATTTTTTTTATTTAAAAAAGAAAGAAAGAAATAACAGTTTTTTCTATGCGTTCTATCCACGCATTACAGAAACCAGTCAGAACCGGTCTACTGAGAACCAAAACTGTTTCAACAGTCATTGCGACTGGTGCAGTGATGTGTGGCTGAGTACCAGGTTAATCGGATTAAAGCTGACATGTCTACAGAACAAGCTGTTAATTGATTACCTTATTGTTGTAATCTGGAGAGTTTAGGCCAAAATGCGGGATGTTTTTGAGGTGTTATAGGTAATAAAGGGATCAAAGGTGGTCCATGATGGCTTCTGAGTCTTTGATTTTAAAATCGTGCGTCCTTTGATTGAGGTGAGATACATATAAAAGGGAAAGACCAACCAAAAAATGATTTTGTTAGAAACACTTGAGTAAGTAATGCAACACTGGTAAAACATATTAAGTGATACCTATGAACAACATCAAAAGTGTAAAGTGGAACTGTGTAAAGCAAGACACGCTTCAGATGCTAATGAATATCAACACTGCTGATTCAGTGAGAAATGAGGCCATTGATAGAGCAATTGGACAATGATTGACATCACGACTTGGAAGAAGACATTGCTTTACGTGAAATAGTTTTAGATCAGAATAAACATGCATGTCAATTTATTATGATTTTATTTATATCTTTTCATAGTAAAAAATTAGGGCCCTGCATATTAATGATTTTACAGTATTGTCCAACTTGAACTCTGAGAAAGCTTTGATTACTTTCATGGTTTATATGCATGTCAACAACACAAATGTAAACACTGTTAAAAACAACAAAGGGCATCGTTTATTTGCCAAAACAATTCCAGGTGCTTACATACACATTTAATAGAACATCGATTTTGTGAAGTCATCACATCAGAAAAAAATTAACTGTTAATTAGTCACACTGGCTTCTTGCCTATTTACCTAAGTCTAGCCATTAGTTATTCCACAGAACGGCCTTTCGCTGACCAAAAATATAAAAAGGGGAGCATCGCGAGGGTAAATGAGGTGTGTCACAGGGACACATTACACGGAGAAACAGTGTGTCCTCATAGAATTTCATGCATATTTGAACCGGAAGCTCAGATCCCTGAGAGCTCTGAGTCTTGCTTCATTGAGGGTTCACAATGAGGGGCTGGTAGTTTGGACTGTGATTACTTAATCAGATAATAAGTAGATGACATGAGGATTAGTGTGGCTTTTACAGATAGCAATCACCCAGCACTCAAATCTGGAGATGACTCGGGCACCCAGAGGGACAATTTAATGATCATGTTTGTTTTATGGAAAATATATAAATTCAGTTATAATTTGTAACTTGATCATTTTTAGCTCTGAAGGTTTCAGCAACCATCACATGTACACGAAAACATTGTGTATTACATCACTGCTTTTGATGTCGATTCACAAGTTTTTTTAATTATTTTAATATACAACACCCCATTATTCTTACTGAATAAACTTTATAAAAATTATGACATGTCATTATATCCCATGTACTTCATGTATGCTATAAATAATACTGCACTGGTTTATAATCTCTATTAGTGTGTGTGCATGTGCTCAGGTTTTCTTATTTGAACTGTGTCCTGTATTTCACATTATGCATATTTGCATTTTTTAACATTGGTTTTAAGCAATAACTTATCTTCAGGTAGAAAATTTTCAATGTTGTATGTATATAATAAACACATTTTGTAAATTTATGAATGTATCATACTCATATGCATTGTATTCATACTTGAAAGTGTTTATGTTTAGATGGAGATAAATATGCAATGTATTTTGGCCATATGACTTCCAAAGAGCATAGCAGAAACTATACATTGTAATTAATTTTAACTTGCGGGAGTACCCAGGATACCTTATTGTAATTACATATAGGTAAAAATACTTAAGCAACTGCCACTTAAAGAACAAATTTTATTTTTTGTCAGTTTCTTCAGAAGAAAATGACAGTCGAAAACATTTATAAACTAGTTTGAAACAACCCTTATATTAGGCTATAACACGCACATGAGAGCAATATATATGTACAAATACATGTGTCTTCAACATCATAGTGTTCATCCATTCAAACCACAGTAGTCTCTGATGAGTAATCTCAACTTTACAACTGCATTTTGAGGGAGTTGATTCTAAATTAAATGTAAATCTTTTGACTGTCATTTTTTTGCTGAAGTTTTTAAAGGAAGATGCATCTATTTTTTGAAACAGGGATTTTCTTCATACATGTATGACCACTTACTTTCTAGCTTCATTACATCAATCCCTAGATAGGATTGAAAATTTATGAATTTAATATTTGTCTAAGTACTCGTAATAACATCGTGTATTAGCCTGAAGTTACAGCACTTATCGATTCCTCAAGCATTGTCCCATAAATTTCTGACCAACAAATTTTTATTTTTAGGCTAAATCTTTGATCACATAATGGTTACGCTTTGCTTTCTACAAATTGTAGAATTTCCTTAAATTTATGTGTCCAGTGAATTCCAAAAACAGTCTAATGAAGACGTACTTCCCAAGACACAGCGAAGTCTTCCATTATTACCCCTTAGCAGGTTCACCTACAGTTTCAAACTGATTTTATGAAGATAATAATGCAAGCATGGTACAATGTTCTTAAAATCTTCAAAATATTCATTTAGAAAGTGCTTTCACCGAATCTTTTCTCAAAACAGAAATTGTTATTTACATATAGGTGATTTAGTTTCAAAACACAAGTTAAGTTTTCATCATCTATTGATAACTTATGGAAATTGGGCAGCGATATCTTACAGGGGGAAAGAGTTAATTGGTCAGTCAGTTATTAAAATAAATGCCCCTGAATGTGCACGAGTTTGTTTTGTTGACACAGTTTATATGCCAAGGCAACATGCAATCACTTTTGCCTGGGGCATAACAGTTACTTGGCTGGGTTGAGGGAGCATCTCAAAAGCCATAAACTACTGTCACTTGGTGTATACATGTATCTAAAAAAAAACAATGAGAGGGCGAAGTCGTTTTCACTTTCCTAATACAAGAAGGCGAAGTTTACATTTTTTGGGCGACTTAGTTGCTCACTTTGCCTGATAGTGTGACCCCTGTATATAATAAGAGGGGTTTATATATTAACTCACGAAATTGCAGTTTCATATCTACTCATTGATTTCTTAATGATATTTGCGCTTACAGTGACACTTTTCAGTAATCTATGCGTCATTTTCATGTGGATACATTTTTACCTTTCAACGAGTTATCATACATCTTTTTGAGTCAGACCCATAATAAGTTAAGAGCCAGAGAATATAAAAATTATGTGATTTTTCGTCTGTTACAGTGTTATGCTTGCCCCAGGTCTAGGGGTGAAACGATTCATCGATATATCGATGCATCGATACTTTTGCCATATCGATACTCATATCGATACAAGAGGTAAAGAATCGATACAAAACGATATCTACCCTATATAAGTTACTTTAATCTTCAGCAGTCATGAATAATTATTAATCATTTGCGTTCTTATTCTTTAAACTGAGGATCGATAATGTATCGTATCGATACAGGTGTATCGTTTCACCCCTACCCAGGTCACCACTATTTTCAAGGATGCAACTTTATTGGTACTTTTGAAATAAATATTTTAAGTGTCTTCACCTATTTCCACCAACTTTCACACAATGCACACTGTTATAATCTATTTATAAACCTCATATTATCAAGACACCAGCCGATTGGCTGAAATTAATCCCTCCACTACGAGCCATGACATGGGCATCCACAATGACCACTATACATGTATCTGGTCTCTGATGGACAGTAGTGTGCCAAAATTAATTTCCACTGCAGAAACATGGATTTTCTGAAATCTGTGAAGCATGTACTGTAGCTCAGTTGGTAGTGTCACACTCGTAGTCCATGGGACGTGAGTTCAGTACCCACCCAGGCCAACCCAGTTCAGCCACCTCTGTATGTTCTTGGGGAAAGGCACTTAGCTCCCTTTCTTCTACATGATATAGTCAATGTGTTAAATAGTGTTGCTAAACCAACAAAAACAAATAAAATCTCCCAAAGGCAAGTTCAGTGTTCTAGTCAGCTTGCCCCAGGGCAAGCTGACTTTTATTCAATTTGTCCAGCCCTGAGAAATGCCATCTAAATACATGTAGTATTAGGACTCTTGATGGAACTCTCAGTACCTAAGAAAATATTCTAAGTAAGAATTATTCATTAGAATTTTAATATTTGTTATTCTGAACAACTTCCCTGCGCCCACCAACCTGCAATCTTAAGTATAACCAGATATCTTGACCTACATTCTTTGATTCATAACTCCTTTTCAGTGCCCACTACCTAATAAGACTGTAGGTTTTTGTATACAACCTTTTTTCTATAATATGATAATAATGATAGGTTTCTAGCAGACACTTGGCTGTTGTACATGATCCCATATCCTTGCCATGTACAAAAAGTAACTTGGCTGTTGTACTTGATCGCAGATCCTTGCCATGTACAAAAAGTAACTTGGCTGTTGTACTTGATCGCAGATCCTTGCCATGTACAAAAGTAGTATCATCAGGCCAATGTCCTTGAAAGTTTTTATATTCAGGGGCCCTTGAATCACCACAGTGTACAACATGATACAGTAACACTCTTATGTGATCTTGTACAGTGTTGCACCTTGGTTGTGCTGTGAAAGGAACACTTTATGTACCTTTGTTGCCCTGTAATAATCAAGATATAGGAATTTGTTCAATTTAGGGGGACACTTGCTGTTTGAGGTTGGAGAATGTCTCCATGATCATTCAAGGTGCAACACTGGTAACAGTGTATGTTGAATTAATCTCAGTTACATGTCCATGTATCTGTAATCATCAGGAATTTTATTAAAAACATATTAATTAGATGAATGTCGCTTTGTCAGAACCCACTGTCAATGTATAATTTTATAAATTTGTGCTCAGCCTTTGGTAGTCTGGCAGTAGTTATATGTATTTTAAAGCAAAGTTGAAAACTGAGTCATGCTACACTTACTCATTAGTCTTAATTAGCACACTTTTTAAGTGATTTGGAGAGAAAAAGTTTTAACATTGATAAACTAAATACCAGTATGTTCATTCTGCTATTTCCTTTCTAGTGCTGCATTATACAATGTAAGGTTTATTAGAGCATAGTTGTGTGGGTTGTTTTCATCTCTTCCAAATTTGTCTGCAGTGATGAATATATCTCTTGGAATGCAGTGGTCCCTAACTAATTTTCGTCTATACTGCTGAAGTTCTTGTAATGTAGCTATGGTCATGGATCATTATATTGATTACGTTTTGTTGTATCATTGCTATTTGGTCTGTCTGAAGTAAATACAATTTGTTGCTGATGAAATCAATTATAATATGGTTTCACAGTTTTTACCCTAATTTTGTGTTTAAATGTACTATCATGAGCAGGGTTCAGTCTAGGATTATGCCTGATGGGGCGACTTGAATTTGACATGGGCCACTACTTTTTCTTGACAACTCCATTATTGGTTAAATGAAGACTGGATAATAAATGTACCCTATACATTTGCTTCAAATGTAAAATTATTCCTGTAATAGCAGAATACAGTATTAATTTGCACATAGAGTAAGAATGACCTGAAATTGTTTTTTGACCCAGAATGAATAGCTTTTTGTTCAGGGCAATGAATTACAATTTATGTTGTACAATACAACATTTTTAATTGTTTTAATTTTTCTTCAGATAATGCAATATATGTAAATTTGTCGGACTTGTCACAAATATAATTATTACAAAGTTATCACAATATGTTTGTCACTACATGTTGGAATTTTTTCTTTAAAGGTTTGGCCCAAACAAATCGTTGCATGTTTGCCTTGCCCTCATTTTAGATTACTGATCCTGCGTAAAATCGATGTCCACTTGGCATGTAAAAGTGAGTGGAAGTGATGCAAATTCTCAGAACCAGACTGTCATAACTATGCAGCTAGCTGGTACTGTATAATATTGCCACACCCTACAGTTTTAAAAAATTCACACACGTACCGGGTATGTTGTCTTCATCTTTTTGGGTCAAAACTGCCCAATAGTGGGATCTTCTTCATCTCTTTCAATGCAAAATAATATTCTCTATATGTCTGGTCGATGGTTTTATTGTATTTTAAAGTCAGAATTATTCTGGACCCATTTAAATCCAGCTTGTGAAGTAACATTGTAATAGTGCCCAAGGAATTTAACACGATCCCACCCCCATCTCAACTGTTGCCTAGTAAATCTAAACCAACAGTTGGCAGTATGCAAGACTTACCATCCAATCCAATGATTTCTATACAAGGCTAGGACATTTTCCATTCATTGTGACCACTGCATTACTTTTGTCTCTTACGATCTTTCTTTTCCTTCTTTAGAGAAATCCCGCTATCAGAATCCATAAACTCTGCAGCTGGTCCTCTTAGTCAGGTCAGTTGGGTGTAGCCAGGCATTGGGTTTTCGACAGTGGTGTGTCCGTGTTACTGATTGAGCACTAAGGATTGAACTACCTTGAAAAGTAATACATGTTGCACCTTTTCAGCTGGTTAGTTGAGATGACTGAAATATAATTTACAAGCAGTAGACTCCTTCATCACAGGCCAGTCACTTGATTGTGTTAGTGCGAAAACAGAAACAGCATCAAAGGTCATGCCCCAGCAGTTGTGCCAAGCCAGATACACATGATAACGGCTAAGTAAATGGGTAATTGTATACTCAAAAAACTGTGTGAAAAGGTGTCATTCGTGTGATAGGACTTGGAATTAGGTGACTGTTTAGTTCACAGAATAAATGTGAAAGTTTAGCGGGAAACAAAAAAAAGCATATTCCACTGATGCATAGCATATTGGAAATTCAAAAGCATCATGGGGCTAAAACGATATCATATTGGGACTGTGATGGTAAATGGCCCTGGAGAGAACGGTGTACGGAATGCTTAAATAAAACCAGTTCAGGTCAACAAAGCATTCCTGGATTGTACTTTAAATAATACATGTACATTAACCCATAGGTTAAATGGAGAGATTTACTTTTTATTTTGAAATTCACCCCTGTGCAAAATATAAAACTGTGCAATGGAACCTTGATTGCATAGTATTTCAATGAGCAACTCACTTATATAGATGCTTTAACTATTTGTACCTGTACTGTTCACAAAACAAAAGTACAGTTGTGGTGCATTCAAGTCCCAGGGGTGCATCACATGCAGCTTTTTTATGTCCGGATGGTGCAGCAGGATTTTTCTAAGGGATTATTGACCTTTTTTAATGTGCTGTATTCAAGATTGAACCCTGCATGAAACAGCTTTGTTGGAACATGACTTGGTATGAGGTGGCCTTACTTATAAAATCAGGGCTAGAAATTAACGCTGATCTGCTAACCCGAGGTCAGTGATTTTGCAGACGGACAACTAAAACTCCAGCTGTCACTAAGCTATTGGAAAAGTGACAATTTCCACCAGCTGCTATCTTAGCCGTTAAAAAGTGGTCTTGTGTCAGATGTACATGTATCAAATTAAACATAACATGCCATTCATTTTCATTGTTAATTTATCTGTTTATTGTGTTAATTGAATACCTAATAACATCCCACATTTGACAAGGTACAATAAATCTTGTGGTAGATTTGAAAAGGTGTTATTCCACTCATCAAGTAAATTAGGGTGATTATTATCAAAACAGCCTTCACACACATGGAACTAGCCTGGTGTACTGGCCCCAAACACTGATTTCAATATGGATGATAAGAAAAGATGTAAATAGGGATGATAAGAAAAGATGTAGGGTATCTGACTAGTATTGACCAATCGGAAAAGGTCACATTGGCTGACTCAACGAATAATCCATAATAAACTGAATAAGTGTTTTAATATTTATATCGTTGTTGATAAATATTCAATGCATTGTGCTGTGATAACTGGAAAGTATGTATATGTGTACGCATGTGAATGTAGTAGCATTTTTGGAAGTTTTTGCAAGGTGCGCAGCAACCACAGAAATGTCAAAAATTAGATAATGACAAGAGAGAGTGCAATCGTAAATATGGTATAGTCAAGAGAAGATACATGTAGTAAGAAAGTGTCAGTAATGCAGGGAAAATGCATATGAATGGCTGATGTTTGACCCAGGAAAGGATGTGATTTTGTACACTTTCTTCACTGAGTATTCAGAGAAATATGAAAGTATGTGGGGTACTTCATTATGATTCATTAATAGGTGTAAAAACTTTAATGTATTGTTCCTGAAATCACACTAATGAAGGTGCTCCTTAACTCCCTAGACATTAGGGATTATAACTCAAAAGATGCCATTAAGCTGTGACATGCTGCTGGACCAAGAAACGGAAGGTCAATTTAGACTAGGCCTTTTGGATGCAGAAAATGAATATGAATTTCCAACTTTCAATGAGCCTTGTGTGTGAAATACAGATTTTATTGTTTTGAGTTGATGTTAATGAATAATAAATATTGGATTAGAAACAGAACTGACTTCTGTTTGATTTTGGTAGTGAAATTTAGGCAGGATCAGTTAAAAATGTATTATGGTGTGGGATAGTTACAAAAAAAATCCTGATTTCAGGCCCTGTAAAAATGGGTTACTTTTGTGGTTTCTGTGAGCAGTTTTATTAATGGAGAGCACTGTACATGTATTTAGTTTTCACACCATTTACAAATTGCTTTTTATTTTAAGGATATTATAATTTTTTTTACGATTATCTTTTATTTTGTATGCCTTTAGAGAATTATAACATTTTTACTCTAAGTTGTATCTTTCGTAGGGTTATATATTTATGTTTTTTTGGAGAAAGTTTTATCTTTCTAAAGGTTTTCAAAAATTTGTATCTTTACATTTTTAGAACTTAACTTTTAATTGGCACTATATTGCCAGTGATGTGCTGAGAGGCCGTTAAACCCTATACATAAAATTTGTGGATCAGTGACACAACACTGGTAGTTAACAAAGTAATGTGTGGAGAAGGTTTAATGTCTATACACGTATGCTGTAGCGTACTAATCTAGGTGGGGGGGTGGGCAGACAGGGCGGTTGCCCCGGACACCAGAGGTCTTGGGACGCCAAAACAGCTGATAAAAATTCAGGCCACGTATTCTGGCCATTTGGGTCATCATCGTCGCCCCAGGCACCATTTACCCTTAGTATGCCACTGTACTTATGAATGCGCATTTGTCTGTTTCTACTTCCAAAAAGAAAAATTCTAAATTTCATTATTGTCGAAAAATCTTTTTATCACAAAAAAATGCCCTGACCCATACTTCAACAACTTTGACCCTTTTGCTCAAAGTGCCCCTCATCACCTCCCCTCTGAGAAATTCCTTGCTGGAACACTACTGTTATTTCAAAGTGTGTATGAAACATCTGGAGCATGTTACAATAGCATAGTTTATATTTATCGAATGCGCCACAGGGATGATTTTACTATATTACCATATTTGCCGGCCTATAAGTCGATACTTTTTGACCAGGAAGTCTGGGCTTCGTCTTATACCCTGAATCAACTTATATACGGATTATGCCATTGAAATTGCTTTACCGTATGTTAATGTAATTTTTCGTACGAGAAAATCGTTGCATACAATGTACCAATAAATAATACCTATAAATAATACATGTACAGACCATCTTAATCATTTTCCCAAATAATCTGGAATAGCATAGTGATACCATTAATATTCATGAAACCGGAAGTTACTAGCGAAAGTGACGAAGCCAAGGTGTTGATCTGGCCTCGTCTTATACTCCGCATCGACTTATATATGGATGAAGGATTGAAAATTGACGAAATTAGCAAATTCGACTTATACTCCGCAACGATTTACAGGCCGGCAAATACGGAACTTAGGGCTGCCTAGTGGCCCCCGTTTCCATTGGTAGACCCATAATTTTTATTTTGAAATATCCGAGTTGAAAATGAAAAAATGTGCTCACCTGAATTTTTCCCTCATTCCATCCATATCCATAATGTGTTACTGGATCGGAATTGTAATTTTACCCTTTTTCTTACAGGAAGTCATCTTGATCATACAAAAGCTTGTTATTGCTTTTTAGTGTGCATTTTAGGCTTAATAAGTATTCAGATTCTCCAGTGGTTTGTGCATGGTTGAAGAGCTGACAAGCAAGCAGTCAGCTCCTCCATTTTTATAGCAGCAATGGATATGTATTCCTTCCTTAATTAGAACATTGTTTTTGACTAGCTGTTTGGATAGTTGATAATACATACTGGTCATGACCAATACGTACATTTTGTGCTTTGAATTGCTTAAATTGAACACAGGGCTGGAGATTTATCTGCCAAGGTATGCCATGAGTCACATGGTTTAGTGTGAAATGCTAAATGACTTTTTCGATAACTTGACTTCTAATGAACCCAACTTCAACCAAATCATGTTTTTTTTTACCACATTCTATTTCGCGGTTTTTATTGAAAAGGGAATTAGTTTTTATTTAGTGTTCAATATTTTTGTTTGTTGACTTGGGTTTGCAAGGTAAATATGCAGCACAATGTTCCTATCTATTAGAACATGGCAAAACTTTATAATTGATGCATGATCACTTTTATTCCAGTAACCTTCAAGTAACAGAGAAGTATTATAATGCAGCCTAAATTTACATTATTTTGGATAAATAAATAGATACATTTGTTGGTCTCAAATCCTCGGTCTCATATTAAGGACTTGTTGCAAAAAAAAAGGTTGAGGCTGGGTGGGGGTTTCAACAAAAAACACAGTAGCAACAACTACTACTTCTACTACAACAAAGTTAACTTCTCTATAAAACAAGAACAAAATTATATCACTGATTTGGGTTGACAGTATACACGTACCATTATAATATTAACTTTTTAATCTGCTATAAATGGAAATACAGTAAAACTTGTCTTGAGAGACCGTCCCTTCTGCCAACAAATAGTGGCCTCTCATGACCGGTGGTCTCTCATAACAGGTTTGTACAAAAAGACCAGTTTCCAAGGTCAAAATTCAGCACTGTTTATATTACATTCTTTATTTATTCTTCTTGTTAAAATTTTGCATGCATTTATCTAAAAAAAGTTTATTCAGCAATAAAGATATACATCTATCATTAAACATGAATCACATTTATATTTGAAGATCACATATACATGTATTAGCATATGAATTCATTTCTAATTGACTCCTTGTCTTTTATAACATCCTGAATTTGAGTTTTCCTGATGTTTAAACTGGCTGTTGTTTTGTGAGAGGTCTCACCTTTTTCACTTCTTTCTATTACATTCATTGTTTCCTCCAGTGTTAGAATTTGTCTCTTTTTCTTTTTAGATTCTGCCATTTTTATTAAGGTGTTGACGTTATCAGTGATCAATTGTAATAATTACTGTAGCGGTTTTGAACAGGTTTTGGGGAAATAACGAATACATATACAATGTATATGTACCAATGAATGAAAAAAAAAAGACATAATTAACTCATCCAGAAACAGAATAAATTTATTTAGAGACAAAAGTCAAAGGCTTAATTCACCGACGACATAAAGGGATTAACTCTATAAACAAAAGGTGTAACTGGCTGCACTTAAGAGAACAGATGTCGGCTTGGTGTGAGGGCTGTAATCACTGTAACATTAAAAAAACAAACAACACAACCCTTTAACAATGACAAAAGAATCCAGGAAACGACTCTCCCCTACTGGTATTAAAAACAAAGACAAAGACATCATTCACATAACGCATTAACAAAAAAAGACAAACGATGTATGCGACTGCTACATTGATTTTGGCACTACAATGGCAGTTAGTGACATGTACTTTAGTTTGGTTTACAGTGCGAAACAAAGGACACTACATGCATGACCTGTACAATTTACGGAACCGGTAGCCAGTCTAATTTTTGTTGTTGTTGTTGTTCAGAACAATCTTTACTTTTTAAACGGTCATTGCTACAAAGGATTAAATAAAGGTCAGTGGTGTTTGTCTAAGTTCTCGTTCATAGCAGTGTTATTTTAGAACAATCGGCCATTTGCAACTTCGCGGTCAATCCTACTGATCATACTTTGGTCTTGCAGAAACAGCTGATGTTATTCCAAATGAACAATCCGTATCATATAACACTACATGCATGACTTGTAAAATTTACGAAAGCGGTAGCCAGCCTACAGTGTTTACTTTTTAAGTGGTCGCAATTACAAAGGATTAAATAAAGCTCAGTTGTGTTTATCTCTGTTTTTCCGATGCGGTCGTTCATAGCAGTGTCGAAACGCATATTATGCCAAGAAATCGTGGTCGCTGGTCGCGTTCTGCAGGTGGTTGCTCATGACAGTGCGTTTATATAATAAAATCGATCCGTGCATTCCGATTGTGGTCGTAAATGACAGATGGTCGCTCAAGACAGGTTTTACTGTATAAAAAATATGCAACAAAAATTACAGGAGTGATGAAGGATAGGAGGTTAGAAATGCCAGAGGCCTACATGTATGTGTTAAAAATTCCCAAATGTACACGTTTTGCAATAAAAAATTCCCAAATTTTAAGGACGGGGGTTCCCAGAATTGTATTGTTGGTATCATCCCAGGTGCCATCATAAACATGGACTGTGCTTATGGCAGGAGCAATATCCTGGCAGTGCTTAAAATTAAATTGTTTTGCATAATTTTAACGTATTGAAGAATTTCTTTATCCATTTTTAGTCTATATTTTTGTGTGAAAAAAAATGCACACATCTGCTTATCAGGAGATTTGGGTTACAGTGACTTTCTGTACTAGATAAATTTTATCAGTATGCAGTTTCAAGTTATGGAATTATTGTTTTCTGTAACAAAAAGTTTTTCTTATGCACTCATGATTAAATAAGTCTAAAAAAAATGTAAAAGTACATTTTCATACGTATACACCGGTAGATCGCACAAAAACGCAAAATCACAGACAATACAGATTTGAATAACAATTTCGGAGTTTGAATGTGGTCTCTACACAAGTCATCCAATCGCAAATGCTCGAGGCATGATAGATTTTGCATAAATTATGTACAATAGGAATAAATGACAAATGTGCATGGTCTGTTCTAGGATGCATAATTGTGGAATGCATGAAAATGACACATATTTTCAATATTTTCATGCCCTATCTTGGGGGTGGGGGGGGTGAATTTCAACCCTAAATTTTCAGTTCTAGAATAGACCCTAAGTGGGATACTTTTTTTTTCTCCTTAAAAATTGTGCAGTAGAACTTGAAATTTTCCAGGATGCAGCAAGAAAAGTTTTTGTACCAGTCTCTTTTCTAGACTGGATATACTGCTGCCAAAATCATTCATGGTATGAAAAAAAACTTTTAATTTGAAGTTTAACACTGTTCAGAATCAGTGTACGATTTTTGGGGATACTAGTAACACGACATTGGAATATAGATTTAGATTGGGAAAACCAGACACATTAATGCAGTTCATTTTTTTGTTGTTATGCAACAGATTGCTGTCCTACCTGTTGGCAAAGATAAACATGGGAATTAAGAGTATTTTCCCTAGACTTTGTGCCATGAGTCATTCATTGATTTTGGGTACAGTATCTTAAGTGTTCTGTTACTTTGTCACATGTACTTTGTTTGATAAGCAAAGATTGCTTATAACGGTGGTTTTATTTTCCTTATCAGGGTCCAAACATGAAACTTCTTCACTTTCTTAAATGGGTGTGTGTGTGTGTGTCCAGTGTTGAACAAATCTTATGCTCAGCCCAGGGCTGCCAGAATGTTGGTTTTGGGCTACTACTGTTGAATTCAGGTATCATGTCAGTGAGCTGTTATATGATATCAATAACTGTAATATTATGTTTGTTTATTATCTGTGTGGATTTTGTTATTGTTTTTGTGGATTTTAACAGCACTTTTAACACATCATCAATGGGAACTAAGTGCCTTTCCCAAGGACACACAGAGGCACCCAGGCTGGCCTGGGCAGGTATCGAACCTGCGACCCTTGGATTTTGAATTTGACGTTCCACCAACTGAGCTACTGTGGCTCCATAGTCCCTAACTGTAATATTTACATTTTGTTACAAAAAAGAATAATTAATCAAAGTTCAGAACAAGGACTCTGAATCTAAAAGGAAATTTTTTTAAAACTAAGTTTCTTTTTGTTAAAGTACAGAATCTGTGTTACAAAATTTAAACTTGTTTTCCATTGTCTTTCTTTAATATCCCAGCTACCATCTTTAAGTTATAATTGTCAGATCTTGATGTGACACATTGGAAAAAGTAGGTCAGCCCAGGTTTAAGTCCTAGCACTTGCACTCAACACTTACACCGATATAATGCCTTGAAGTTAGTAAGATAGTAGAAAGGGTATAAAGGTATTGGGATTTAATGGCACATCTGCACAATATTGGCACTATGGTACAGATTACAAGTAAATTTCATAAAAATGTAAATACAAAGAATTGCTCAAATCTTTTGGAAGATAAACTGTTCCAAATAAGCATAAACATGTAGTACTACAAGATACAAGATAAAAGGTAAACGTTAAAATTCTGTAACATTTATATGAAATAAAAGATAATGGTAAAACTATGAAATTCTTTAAGTATATGGTCAGAATTTATTATATCAGTATATGAACTACATTCCCTAAAAAATTCAAGATTTGCTCAGGTTATACAACATTATAAAGTTACTTAATTGAGTTCACATTAAAGCATTTCTGTCTTACAAAGAGGAAAAAAGAGAGAAAATCAATTGAACTGTACTTGTATCTGTGAAACAGAGCTATAGATGTTGTTGGTTGCTTTTTAATGGCACTTTTAACACATTATTGGCTATATGATGCAGAGGAAATGGGAGATAAGGTTCCACTCCATAGTTCCATATTTTAGCACAGGGGTGAATTTCTGAATAAAAATTGAATCCCAATGTTTGAACAATAGGATCATGTGTTAATGAAAGTAGAACCCAGGAATGATAATGTGGCTTGAATCAGTTTTGTTTACCCATTCAGTATGTACCAGATACTGAAGATATTTAGTTCTGTATGGTTGCCACAGGATTCGAATTTGAAACTTTTTCCGCAGAGTGACTGCCCAGTTTTAAAAAGCAAATGATAGTTTGTTATATAGAAAACTAGATTTTTTTAAAAAAATTTTTACTTCGAGTGCAGGACCAAGAACTCGAGTCCCTGCATGCAGAACTCACCAGTCATAAAAGGGCACGTCCCCCACCCTCCACCTGACCCCCATCTGCATCTTTTATTATTTATTTTTTTCCTCGACTTACTGCACATTTATTGATTTATATGGCTGTCAGTTATTAATGTCCCCATTCTATAAATCTCACATTGCCTTGACAAGTTACATGTACATTATACTATATATATTATACCCAGATAGCTTTGTTGGAATAGCGCATTCAGGCTTTACAGTAGCTCATTGTCCGCTGTTTGAAAAGAGCTTGGTACTGTAGTACAAAAAGCTAGAGTATCAAGAACACAAGGGTCACATAGAGACGAGTTTTTTTTAATAGGGACCCATCCTTGTCGTAACAGGCCAATTTTTACATAGCATTATTTGTGGGTGTGCACTGAAGCGGGAAGCCCTCACTGGTACATAAGTGAGGTACAGAATTAGACTATACCATGTGAAAAGAGCCAGTTTATCGGCATTGTATGTATTTAAATAGTTAAGCAAGGAAAACTTGCTGAACAGAGATTACAAGTGTTGTACATATTTCTCTATTCAGCAGCCAGTTTGCTTTTGGTAGTTTCAGTGTTTGTATGAAGTACATGATTCGGACAGTAGATTGCAAATTTTGCATGTTGATTTTTTGTTTGTTTGTTTGTTTTAATGGCACTTTTAACACATTAACACATTATTGGCTATATCATGCTGAGGAAATGAGAGCCGAGTGCCTTTAGGCCAAAAAAATATATGTGTTTCCGACCGGTCAGCCAACCATTTCTGTTTCTCATTGTCAACCCTAGCACTTCTCTCTCTCCTCCTCCTTCTTTCCCCCCCCCCCCCCCCCCCCCCCAGTTTGAAAAAAAAATGCTACCTGGCTACCCAAATTTGAAAACCAGTGCAATAGGAAACACATTTTTTTTTTTTTCCCCCCTTACCAAGGACACTCAAAGGCAGCAAACCTGGACTGGAATGGGTGGGTCTTGAACCTGTGACTATTGGATTACAAGTCTGAGACTCTATCAACTCTCATGTTGCATGTTTAGAAGAAAAATAATTGTGATGGATCAAATGCTTAGCACACAGCATGAATACAGTGATCTATGTTGTGGGGAAAAAAAACAATAATGACCTTGATAAAATTAGTGACAAATTTGTTAACAATTGCCAGGCCTATCCCTGAATTAATAGACTCAGAAAACAAGCACAAGGATTACATTACAAGTGACACCTTTACTCTCCATCTTAAAAATCATAAATTTTGAAATAAATGTGTATGTATTCCTGTCAAACTTTCTCAACCACTATAGTGTTAAGAGTGACCTAAATATAATAAAATGTTTCAATATACACTGTCACCATTCATTCAACCACAGAATAAATTGAGTGACTCACTTTTCCTGCTTTGCCCTGACTTGAAATATTGCATTTTAGTTCAGATACAGGTGTTTGAGTATAATTGTTTTGCAGGTGCAAACCAGAGGTGAGATAAAATCTTGACATTGAAAATGAATTAGTCTTGTACTAAGAAACTACTTAGTGTGTCTTTTATGTTGTACTAATATATTAGACTTAAAAAAAACAAAAAAGCATACCAATATTCCACAAGTCTACAAAAAAATCTTAAAGTGATATATATAAATCATACAAGTGGTAGTTCGGAGAATACATTTTTGTATAGCCTATAGACAAGCAGCTTTTAGATTTAAAAAATGTAATGACTATTTTGAGATTTGCCAGTAGTTCTCTAGAAACTATGCAGTGTATTTTAATGCAGTATACCACAGTCTGGTGTACTTTTTGGGTTGTACTCAGATTACAAAATGATAACAAATTTTATTGTCAAAGGGCAAGCTGATTTTACATGTAGGCTGAAAAGTATAATGATTATATTGAGATTTACCAGTACATGTAGTTCTCTAAAAACCATAGTGTCTTTTATGTGGTACATGTATTCTGTAGTGCACGTGAATTTTTTTGATGGTTCTCAGATTATAAAAAGATAACAAATATAATAAGTTCTACAGGCAATCTAATTTTAGATTGAACATTTAATAAATATCTTCATAGTTTGCCATCCTAATATACATGTGCTGTACAGTACAGCTCATGAGCTTTTTCATTTCTCCACGCATGACAGTGGGGCTGTAAATCTGCTCCATGCACACTCTGCAATAGAGCTCTGTGGTGAAGGGTAAATACCTACAAATCACCAGCGTGACTCGGCAGGCATGTGTTGTGCATCTCCACTGTGCAGGAGGCTGGTCGACATTACTGATTGAAATTTGAATAGTCGGTGCAAGACCGTCCATGAAAGACCGAGATGTCAGAGTGATTTATGATCGGATACCATTTGAACAATCGGTTTTCTTTATGTCCATTATATATTTGACCCAAAAAAAATAATTTTAAAATAGTCTTGTATATTCAATACACTTGTGTTTAGAAAAGGTTGTTCGGCTTCCATGCAGTATACTTCTGTTTGCAGTTATTGCCAATTCCCGATTCATTGTAAACAATATAACCTGAGAAGTTTACATTATTATCAGTGGAAAAGTAAATCAATGACACTTCTAGAATTTTTTTTTTCTTCACTTTATTCAGTGGTAGTTAAGTTCCAATCAAAGATTTTCAGATTTTATTTTCCAACAAAGGAGAAACACCTCACACCGTCTATTACAGTTTGCTTGCTTGCATGTTTTTTGTTTGGCATAAATTATATAACATTCAAAACTACCTGGTACTTGATTTCAGTATCCAAAATCTCTCTCCCTTTCTCTTTATTGTCAGGTCAATAAGTACCAGTTTATTTAGTTTACTTGTTTATAGAAAAGATATAAGCTACTATATTGTGGATCAATTATTGATATTAAAATCTGAATTTGTTCACGTTTCTTATGCAAAGAAATATGTGAAGTGCTTTGTTCAGGAACACACCACAGTAGGCAAACCATGTCTAACTGCCTCAGCGCCTGAAATTTATGGCAATTTCGGGCGGGGGGGGGGTATTCCGCTTGTGCAACCCTGCCTTGAATTCCTGTGTTACCATGTAGTACAACCCCAAATCAAACCAAATTTACGTCAAATCGTGTAATATTTTCAATTCTGCAAATGATTTTTAAAAAGAATTCCAGTCCAATATCCCGGATTGTTTTATGTATCTCTTATCCAGTTTAGTGAAAATAAGCGCAGTCATGTTGTCATCTGTCTTCAGCAATTCTGCATATAGGTCTTGATCTCAAAGAAATTTGAGTTATCAGTAAATGGTGTTTTCTGTTGCCTTTTAGCTGATAACAAAATCGAGTTTTTGATAATCTATTTTCATAATGTTGAGACAACGTGCACCCAATCCTTTATCGCCCCAACTTTAGTCCTTTCATTCACTATTTGTTCTCTCTTTGTTATTCTCACAGTTTAATTTTACATCTTTTCCCAATCGTGGTTAATTTAAAATAATGACATTCACGTTTAGATGTAACTTGGTGTTCTGCAGCACCTTTTTCAGCGACCACATGCAACCTACTCTCTCTCTCTCTCTCTCTCTCTCTCTCTCTCTCTCTCTCTCTCTCTAAGTTGTGAATTGAGCCTATAGTTTATTTATTTTAAGAAAGATATATCTTTGAATGTATTAATGTATGCATGTAGCAAAGACTGTCTTCACCAACAAAGGAACTTGAATGTCGATGCATCTGCTTCAGACAGACATGCTTATGAAGAGAACCATGTTTTACCATTTTGATCATGCATTTTTTTTTTTTAAATAGTGGCTGCATATAAACTTCCTCATACAGCATTGTTTATGTTGTTTTGGGGGGGGGTACATGTGTTGTGAAAATATTTATGGATTTACATGTCTAAGCAGTATGGGTTTACATGTCGAAGGAGTTGAGAGCACATCACCCCTCTCTCTCACAAGAATTTGATGATTTGATACATTTTATTTTCATTTGACATTTAGCTGATAATGTTGATGCTATACAAAACTTGATTTGAAAGAATTTAGAAAAAAGAAAATGTCCTTTACTTTATAGGGGCACCATGCCCAACCTCTCTCTCTCTCTCTCTGAAACTCTTCAGCACATGCTAGAGTCGTAAACAGTAAATCACACCCACTTTATCGACACCGTTCACTCCGCAGTGCTGGTCAGATGCAACTCCGCGAGAAAGCATGGTGTGCAGAGCTATTCTCTGCAAGAAGCTGCAGCAACTCCGTCAGGCTGCACGGGGTTATGGTGGAGGAATTTTTTCTTAATCCTCTCCACGCTCTCTCCACCCCCACTGGGATGCATGGAGAAATTAAAAAATGTGTAAGCTGCACTATTCTTTTATGCATTTTACTGATGAATATGGAATTCCATGCAAGTTTTAAAGTAAGGTTTTGTTTCTTTTGGTGTTTTATGGTACATGTATGTTATTTAGTGCCAAGGCAAGTGGAGTAAAGTGCGTTGCCCAAGGACACACCACGGTTGCCAACCCAGACTGATCCGATGGTACATGTAGGATTCGAACCCAAACCCTTTTGGTCGCAAGTCCAGCACACTAACCACCCAGACGCTGCATCTCCTGTTGCTATTAGTCAACTCTTGTGACATGCAGGAGGGCTCATCAGGCCTACTCTGTTAAATTAAGGATAATTGTTGATCAAATATGTCAGTTTCTGCCTTTTCGAAAAATGATATTTTTACAGTTATGGGACCATGCAATCCAACACCATGAAAAAAATGTATATAGGTTATTTTGTATTTTATCATACTGCACTTAGTTAAATATATATCCTCATGTAAAGGCCATTACATTTAAATGTATAGGGAAAAAAATGCCCAGTAACCAACTCTCCATAAAATAATGGCTAAAGGAGTATTTAAAAATTCTATGCTAAGATCTTAGAACCTTCTTATTAGATACATAGAGAAAAGTATTTGTTGGCAAATTAATTTTTCTATATTACACAAATATTAAGGCAACATCGGAATTCACACAGAGAAAGCCTGCAAGACTGATTTATGACAGGATATAAATATACTTTATGTTGATGTCATCATTTTCTTTCAGTGCACCATTCTTGAATTTTTTTTAATGGTATTTTTTTAAAAATGTTGTTATTCAAAAGAGAAAGAAATCACAATCACATCATTAACTTCCAATCGATCCCAGAACTCGTAGCGCTAAAACACACTGAGGTAATAGGTGATGTCAAGTCAATGATGTAATAATGCAGGGATTTACAAATTTTATAAAAGTCAGCTTGCCCCAGACATAATATCCCAAAATGAGTAAAATAATAAGATAAAATAAAATATGGTATATTTTAAGGAAATCGCGTTATATTTATTTAAGCTTTTGTTTTCTTTTTATCTTTGTTGGCACCTTAAAATCATATGCCAATAATTAAAGTTATAAAAAATATACATACAAATAATATATGTAGATAGATATGTAGATTAGAAAGAGTTAGAATGCAGATACAGTTAGAAGAGCAAAAGCAGACATTTACATGTACAGTATATAGACAAATAAATGGATAGGTTGAAAATGGCTTGGAAATAGCTAGATTTTTAAGTAAGAGAGAGATAATGAAAGCTGGACTGTTTGTAATGATTTATTTATATTCACAACTGAAGGATTTGTGAACATTTTTTTATTCATTTAACAATTATCATCTAGTCACCTTTAATTTGGCAACATTTGAGAACATTTATTTTTGTCCATTTAATTGTTTGCCATGCAGTAAATATGTTTCATTCTCCTGTCATTATCACATAAACAACAGATCGTAAACACCGCTTGTGAGGCTACATTTTTGTCACATCAATCATGCTTTGAACTAAATCCTTTTGGTGGTTAATTGTTAGAGATGAGTGCCTTTTATTTCCAAACACACCTGTCAAAGAAATCTCATTTGTTGTATTATTAACAGTTAACACCTACT
Organism: Margaritifera margaritifera; assembly: GCA_029931535.1. Classification (NCBI taxonomy): domain Eukaryota; kingdom Metazoa; phylum Mollusca; class Bivalvia; order Unionida; family Margaritiferidae; genus Margaritifera; species Margaritifera margaritifera. Next base: position 1,330,149 of record JAQPZY010001361.1, read on the forward strand.
CACCATAAAATCGCCGACTTGCATCAAAACAATCTTTGAAAAGCCATTTGCTTGGAGTTGGCAATCAGGCAAACTGCCTAATGCTAACTTAGGACCTGAAAGTCGGTGAATCCTGAATACATGCAAATATTACAATTAAAATGTAACATAAGTTCAAATATAAATATTTATTCCTTATTTGTCAGAACTTGCTTTATATACTAAGTATTTACGTCATCACGTCTGCACGAGAAAATGCAAGACTGATCTTGACTTCAAGATGGAAATGACACATACAATAGATGAAAGAAACTGGACAGTTATGTAGAATAAGAATGCACTACATATAAACACTAAATAAAGGTGCTGATATATGTAGTGTGGCGAGATCGCAGGAGAACACGACCCCTTCGGTAAAATACATGTAGCTTGCACAGAGTTATTCAGTTGTGTTTTATGCATTTTACCCAGACCACCGACGTTAATAAAATTTCTTGTATCTTGTATCCCTCTCTCAATTTCTAGGACTTGCCTGCGGGCAAGTGCCTTGTAAACATGAGCTTGTCCTGTAAATCACTGAATAATGCAATGAGCATTTCATTTCGAGCTGCAAAGTAGAGGCTGATTTTACAAAAGCAAACATCCATAATAAGTAATACCTGATAAATTATATCATTGCACTGTGCAGCGTGTTAAGATTTTTATAGCTATTTTAAATCTGACAACACATTAGTATCCCAAATTTTACAAAATTGATTTGCTCGTACATTCTCGAAAATGTATTCTGTACTGTTGATTGCCTAGTTACATTGGTATTAAGGCTTATGAACTGGCAGATAAAGCAGCCAAAGCTTCCCTGTAGCCACCCATTTCCGAATGGAAGATTCCATATACTGACTTCAGATATTCTACAAATCAGCATGTTCTCCATACTTGGCAAATATGTGGAATGAAGACTCCACAAACCAGCTTTGAAATATCAAACCCATTATTGGAGAGTGGCATCTATCGTATACAATAAATTGTAGAGATGAGGTGATATTGTGCTGATCGCGTATCGGACACATCTGACTCGTGCATACTGTATGTCCTGAAGTGTGAACCTTGAACAAAGTACATGCTCGAGCAGGGTTCATGCCCAAGCAGTGTACACTGACAGTGAAACACAATCACGTATCATCAGCTTCCACTCTGTGAGACAGACGTATTTTGATGTGATCTCAATGAAGAAACATTATTATGATATACATGTACCACCCGAGAAAATCTTGGACTTTTTGAGAGAATGCGATTTATATATAAAAAAAACTTACCATATGTTTTAAGGATTTTACCTGTTTTGCCCTTATCTTTTATTTTATATACATGTACCTTTTATGGAATTTTAACATCTTTACCTGTTTACCTTTACTATTTTATCTTGTTGTGCTTCATACTTGATGCTTACTGCTTACAGTCATGTATTCATGCTTCATACATATATGTATATATGGAAGGGTTTATCTTTCTAAAGTTTTTGTGTAATTTTTCATTTTTACATTTTTAGAACTTTAAAGTAATTGGCACCATGTAGCCATTATTGTGCTGAGGTGCCATTAAACACTGATACATGTAACTACTGTAACTGCAATCAGAACATCACTCGTCCCTTTCTGTCAGCCTGAAAGATATTCAGATTGTGCTTGGTTGGGTGATGTACATCAAATCGATGTAAAATTTTGACAGAAGTAAGGTATCTTCATTAAAAGGAGTTTGTTATCATAGCAGTAGGTATGATAGAGTTATCTATCATAGAAGTAGTCCTTAAATTAGAGTGTTATTCCAATTGCTGTAAATATGTAAATATTTTTGTTGCAGGGAAAATTTAAAACCAACTGTTGGATATTATGATATTATCATCATCTAAACTTGTTTGAAAATAAGATTTTTGTAAAAAATTATTAATTGCTTGCCAATGGACAGAGCATATTTGGGATTTTTTTAAGGAAAAGAACATGCTCAGACCTTAACTGCAACTTGAGGCCAGTATGTACAATTGTTCTTTTAATAATTTACATGTTTGTCTCATATTTTTAAAAAAAACAACTATTTTTCTGGACAGGTCTTCAAGTCTTACATTCAGGTTGTTACTGCAGATTTATTTTTAGCATTTTACTCTAGTTACCATATATGTCATATTTATCTTTTACAAGTCCCATGACCTTGTCATTCACCTCAAAAGTTTAATAGGGTGGGGTGGGGCATTGTATAGGTACATGCAGTTTGCTTTTCACAGTCTATACTCCTACATCTTACGGTAATTGAATTTATGTCACTATATCACTTAAAAACAAATCACTTTGGGAGAATGAGGTATCCTATACATGTAGTATTTAACAATATATAAAGTTGTTTTTCTTACGATTTCAGCACTGAGAGTCTCGTTGAAGTCCTAATTCTGTTTAATAGTATATAGCACTCTGAAACACTGGAGCTCAGGGACTCTCACCTTGGGATCAGAGAAAAACCCTGTATACCATACACCAAACAACAAACAGTGTAAACTCAATCTTCTGTGACATAATGCACAAACAGATCAGTGCCTGCACAGGTGTATGCTTGAAATTAAAGGTACAACAAACATTACTGTATGTGTCCACAGATCTGGATCTGTGTTGCTCACAGTTGGGTTTGCATTACAGGAAAGAAAATAATTTGACCATCAGCTCAGTGTGAGGTTTTTGTCTTGCCTGCAAAGAATAGTCAAGATGTAGGTATCACTTTTCCCATGGCATTGTCTTTTTTTTTTTTCACCTGCTGAGCATAATCTAGACATAGGTATTACTTTTCCAGTGGTGTTGTCATTGTTGTCTCCTGCTAATTATAGGCAATTTATAGGAATCCTTTTTTAATGTTGTTGTCGTTGTTGGCCTAAGTGTTGGCATTAAAGGAAGTCACAGTGACCTACTTTGCATATTGCAGTGCCTTTGGTGGGTATTTGAAACATACCTTGGCAGAACAGGCGAGATACAGAATTTGTGTTATGGCAATACTGGGTTTGCTGTACTATATTTGTCACCTATGCATTGATTTCCTGACAATGAAGAATTTGTCCCAACTATTATTTTCCAATGGTGAAAAATACATTCGCCATAGAGATAGAATACATCATTAATCTTATGCATTGAATACTTCAAAAAATCTTATTTCACTTCAGGATTTGGATTTAATAGAGGTGCTATGGAGACAAGACATAGATCTGGGTGTTGGGAAGGAGGTTTTCGATATCAACCTTCGCAGACAGCTAGAAAGGGAGCGGGAAATAGAACTTGCCAAAGAAAGACAAAAGGTGAGTGTGTGTCCTCCTTTCTTTCGTTTTTTTCTCACCTGCATTAGTACAGTAACGCAGGTGACACTTTGCTGGTATTGATGCCGGTGGCAGCAGTGACTTAAACAAATTTTAAGTTTTGTGTTGATATTTTCGCAAGTCAGATACAGGGGTGATACAGTGATGTACTGTCACAGGAGAGATGCTGGGTTTCATGGACCACTTGTTTATTTCCTCAGTGGCACAAGGTATTTTGACTTGCCCAGTATCCATCTGTTCATTTTACAATATATCTTTTATCTTCTAGGACTACATGTTTACATTTATTTGGAAGTGTTTATCTTCCTAAAGTGTTTTTGTAATTTATATCTTTACTTTTTGGAACAAAATTTTAATCAACACTATGTAGCTGGATTGTGTAGATTTGCCATTAAACCCTATATACATGCATGCATATATATACCTGCCAACCATTCTGATTCAGTCGGAATGATTCCAATTTTTGCTGTATATACAAAGGTAGGCCATTGGCCCCCTGGTTTTCTGAGCTAGGGAGATACATGATATTTCCTGTAAAAATCTTGCTACAAATGTTACATACTTGCTTCCTAGGCATGCTTTTCAGGATGCCATGTGAATTCCATTTTACATATGCATAGACTTCCATTTATTTTACTCATGGACTGCAATACAAGAACCGCCATTTGTATTTGCTTTATTGACACAATGTTCCTCACCCTCCAGATTGGGGGACATACAACATTTTAAAGGGACATAGGAAAATGGTTGTACATAATGCATTAGTAGTGCTAAAAAAATGAGATAGTCTTATTTGCTTTGACAGTTTTGCCCCCTTAACTTTGTCATCTGCACTGTAGTATCATATTTTCCTTGTACACTTGCATTATTGCAATGAACGTTTTATCACGTTCAGTTTTCATGAAATTTTTCACCACATGCTTAAAAGGTCTGTCTCTCACACCAGATTTTTTCAAAGGAATAAAATGCCATTTTTAAAGAACCAGTTAAATACAAATTAGTGGGCAGAGCAGCTTTCCTGAGAATTCAGTTGTCTAGGCATTTACACATTAACTCATCTAGTAGTTATGTAGTAGAATAGCAAAATTTAGGGGATTTCAGCTTAGGTTTTGTGGTCAAAAAATCGTGGAATATGAAGTCAGTGGTAAGTGATTTACCCTGAACCAGTACATGTATTTATTTTTTCTTTAATCATGATTATTTTTTAATAAATATCTATACAAATTTGCTTCTTCTAATAAGTATCAGTAATCATATATTCACTATGTAATATTTTTTGCCTGCATTTAAAAAAGTTTATCTTCTTGACCTTTTCAGCAAAAAGAGTTAGAACTAGCTCAGGCCAAACAAGATGAACAGCGAAGACAACAGCAGCAAAGATGGCTGTCTGACAATTTTACACAAGATGGAGAAACCGGTGAGATTGCCTTGGGGATTTAAAAAACCCACTTAAAATTGAATTGTCACTTTAGTTTTTGGGGGGGGTTTTGGGGGGGGGGGGGGATTTTGTCAATTGCACAAATAGTTTTGACAACTTACCCAGTTGTTGTCCAGCGCTCAGATGTCAGACTGATATGGCCTTTAAAATGGAGGGAACTGAAAAGCTTGGAGGAAATCATCAGCATTGGGGATATATCTGGGATGGGCCGGTGTCATTTTGCAAGAAAAGTATAGCATACCATATATACTCATGTTTAAACCGATGCAAACTGCATAGACCCAGATCTGCCGTAGCATAATGCACCGGCAGATCTGGGTCTATGCAGTTTGTAAGGAATAATCAGTAGAACAAACACAATAGACCCTGATCGGCTAGTGCATTATGCAACGACAGATCAGGGTCTATGGTGTTTGCATTTTGCATTTGGACCTGGATTATACATGAGTATATACGGTATATGGAGGATCTTACATGAATGCTCATTTCAAATGAAGTTTATGAATTTTAAACAAGCCAGATAATTTACATCTTTTGCGAGCCTTGATGAGCAAAAGAATAAAATTATTCATGCATTTTGTAAATTTTACTGAAGTGAATGCAGATGTAAGATTCTGTCTTATGATAAATACTATTGATTTTGTTCGAAGAAACCCCAGATTACTGTTAGTGAAAAGACTTTGAAATACATATGTGTAACTCAGTCGTTATGCCTTTGCCTTGCATGATGCCATGACATTATTTGTGATGTTATGAGGTGTTATTGTATGTGTTACATATAGAAAAATTATGATATGGGTATATTAACCTAACAACACAGTAGTCATGTGATAAATAGAATTCATTTTTGAATGGGCCCTCCATATGACCAATTAAAATATGGCATTTGTTTTGCTACAAGAGCAATATTAAGAAGTACCCCAGTCCATCACATTTCTTTGATGGCCCCATAACTTTTAAAACAGATTGTTTTTTGTTGAGTCAGTCTTTGAGGAAGCTCAACATAATGATCACATTGGTGTCCATGTGCATATTTGTACATCGTTATGTCTGTCAACACCCTAGATTAACCTTAATTTTGAAGTTTTGTAATTAGCTAAGAATGTTTTTTCAATAATATTAATGGAGAAAAATGTGATAAATAGCAATTCTGAATTTACCAGAAGCAGCATCAACACATTGTTAAAGTTTTTTGTGCAAGGCCATAACTCTGAAAATAGCTAGACATGTCATTCTGCAAAACCCTTGTTCATTAATTTTATCCATTAATACCTTTTTCTTTTACCAAAGGTGAATGGGTACCACTTGGACGCAGAGTACCACCCCCACCTCCAGCACCAGATCTGATGACAAATGGTCCATTGCAGGTAGGACTTTCGTATTGATGATCATATATAATCACAAATCAGTTGTTTTATTCAAACAGCTATGACAGTTGTCCCTAGGCCTTTGGAAAAAACGATGGGGATTATGGTATACTGCTCATCCAGACATGGCTGCACGTATCTGGGGGTGGGGAGTGGGGAATATGATAACTGAGAAAAGTGGGGGAATAATGTTGCATATCTTCAGACTTCAAAAGAAATACATTTAAAAATTGGTAAGCAATTAGTACTATATCTAAACAGGTTTTGTCTGTCATCATGCCAGTATTTAGCTTATATTTTTCACCACTCATTGGATTCTTTGGTATATTTTTTCCAGTCCCATTTTTTTAATGCTCAGATAGGTCAGGGTTGTAACTGAACTCTGTTTCTGATATTTATTTTTTTTACACCATATAGAAAAATGCAATACAACAAGTCTTCCGTATATTTTTGTTTTATTCATCTTTTATGTGTAGATAAAGATATGTAAATAGAAAAGAGCCATGAAAATGATTTGCTTCAAAAATTGATTCTCATTGGCTGCAGGGCATTACCATGTAGGTGTATACAACACTCTCAGAAGCATGTTGATGTTGCCAAGAATTATTGTGTTCTGTATGATGGTTACTTGATAAAAATGTACTGAAAATTTTCCAATAGTGCAATGAAAGCATTAGGCCAAAGAAAACAATGTGTGGTTCAGGTAATCCAATGTACCCAACCTTATAACTTTTTATCATGCATTCAACAAAACAAAAAAAATCAGTACCAACCATGCCCCATTTTTCACACTTAAACCAGTAACTTTATATTAACGGTGATGTGAACTTGACACAAGCAGGATAAAAAAAAGTAATAAACACACAAAAATTAGTACTGACCTTCATGCCCCATTTTTCTCACACCGTCACAGGAACCACACATGTTTTTTGGGTTGTTGCAACCTTATCACATACACCTTTATCTTGATAACTCGTGCCCAGATAACTCACAAACCTGCTTATAACGTTGGTCAGGCATGGATCTCGTTTGTTGACCGTGAAGAAAATCACGATCAAAATTCCTAAATAAAACCTTGACATATCACTCGTTTTGTCGTCGAAAAGAGCAGATAGTGCCTGGAAATTGGATACAAAAAAATAATGAAATTCATAACTTTTAATAAAAGTCTTATATTTTGTTCAATTTAAAAAAAAAAACAAAAAAAACTCATTCTCAATACACTGTAAATGCCATTATATGACAAAATATCTATCAATTTATAAAAGACAGTAATGCCTACTGGTGACAATACTTAAAGAAAAAAACATTGTATACTAAACAGCTTGATGCAATTCAAAATAGTTGCTATCCAATCCATGTTTTAGATATTCTACTTGCCTTGAACCCACATGTCTACTGCTATGGGTGGCTAGCTCTGCGTTTTAGCTGACTATTGGTATTTCACTGTCTACATACTGTGAACTGACTATGGGAGATGTACATGCCTCACATCAATTTCAAGAACAACGCAAGGCCGAAACACCTAATTCACAAATACATCCATATATTTCATTATTAAACAATAATAGCTGAAAAGCTACATCATAGCCTTAAGTTAAGAAATTTGACAAGGGCCAATTTACGAAACTATCCCCTGCCACCTTAGTTTCATTATGGAAAAGCAAGCTCCAAATCTTATAGCGAAGTTAAAATTCCAAAGTTTGTAAACGATGGTTTGCTCAAGGAGGAGCAGATATTTCACTATAACTTGCAACGAAATTACAGCATCAGTATTTTACTAATATTTTTATTTTAAAAAATCGAGTTTTGACATTGTTGTTTCTCTAAATTAATGTAATTCTTTTTTTAAATAAAGAATCTTGTTTTATTCTGAATCTGCAGTAACACTTGAATGTATCCACATACACATCCAAAAACAGTGACGTAATACACCCCCATTGTGCATGAGTTATCCAGGGATAGGTGTAGTAATTAATGCATCTTGAGGTTTTGGAAACCCCCCAAGGAAATAGATTTCTTCAAATGTCAAAGTTAATTAAGGTTTTTAACAAAGTTTCTGCTTGACAGGTATTTGTCATCATAGTCTTTTTCAGGTTGAGTGGTTGCAAAGAAAATGTTGCAACAGTGTATGTATATATATATAAATATATATATATATATATATATATATATATATATATATATATATATATATATATACTCTCTTACTCTCTGTGAAGTTTTGGAAAACCCCAGGATGGTGATGATTCCAAATATCAGAGTTCACATATTGACCTACAAATGAATTTACCACAAACAAAGGCCATATTTTGGTTTAATTAATTTTTGTCTGCTGTATAATAAATATGGCCCTAGAGCATGATATTGTTACTATGTCCCTTAGAGCAGGTCTAACTACCTTCATTTATAAAATTACCTTTGACATTCTTCAATTCTTCAACTTCTTTGACAAGATCATGACAGCAGTCTCTAATGTAAATACTTAAATGGACATATTCAAAGAATTCTTGACATCGGAGGACTTTATTATAGTGTTAAGTTGAATATTTCTTTATACGATCAGGAGGAAATATAATGGTGCATATTTCAAAAAAGGAAGTGGTCCATCACATGCATTCCACACATATTTAGAATCCTAAAGTAATTTTTAATCCTGCACAAGTGCTCAAAGTTTAAAAGGTTGTAGTTGGGTTTACAGTTTACTCAAATGCATGAGATTTATATCCAGAATTCATATGAGCATCAGACAACTTTTAATTATTCAGAATTCATTTGAAGAATTGATTCAATTGTAGACAGTGCAGTGTTCCTTTGACCAACAGAGGATGGGTGTAAGATTTCTTACTGCTCTGGTCAGTATAGATCTTTAGATTTTGTGAAAAATTTTGATAAGCTGTAGTATTTAAAGTAAAAAGATTCTGGACACAATAAATTATATGATACTGATATTAATAGCTTGGAAAGATTTAATGATTTTTCAACCAACTCTTTAATTTTGTTGGATATAAATTCAGCAAAATAATGCCTTGGTTTTCCTAAACAAGTCCATTGTGCTGATTATGTAATGCCAACCATTCCTGATTTTATGGAAATATTATAAATTTTAGCGAAAATTCAGATTAAGAATTGTACTGAATGAATTCTGGAAAATCGCATTTTTGGGAATAAACTTTTGAGCAGGAACAAGATGTAGATAACAAAAAACCAGTCAGTTAGGCTGTAACTAGGTGAATAAAGAAGGCAGAGAGAATGAGAAAGGGAGATGTAGATAATTCATGAGGAAATGTTTATGGTTATCGTTTTGGGCAAAAATATTGAAGGAATTCATGGTTCTGGAATTGGAGGAATGAATGAACCATTTATTTTCATCATAGCTTAATTGTTACTGATATGTATAGGCTCACAGGAAAATTTTGTCCATTCCAGACAGGCTGCCTAGATTCTGACAAATGTTGTCCATTCCAGACAGGCTGCCTAGATTCTGACAAATGTTGTCCATTCCAGACAGGCTGCCTAGATTCTGACAAATGTTGTCCATTCCAGACAGGCTGCCTAGATTCTGACAAATGTTGTCCATTCCAGACAGGCTGCCTAGATTCTGACAAATGTTGTCCATTCCAGACAGGCTGCCTAGATTATGACAAATGTTGTCCATTCCAGACAGGCTGCCTAGATTCTGACAAATGTTGTCCATTCCAGACAGGCTGCCTAGATTATGACAAATGTTGTCCATTCCAGACAGGCTGCCTAGATTATGACAAATTTATACTAGGATTCCTGAAAATCATTCTCATGTGTTGGCATCTCTGTGATTTTGAAAAATGATAATGTCATATTTGAATTCAACCAATAATGGGTATCATCATTACAATGTAAGCCACATATATTGTTTCCACATGCATGTATCAATATTAGGGTTTTTAGGTGTATTTGTGTAAACAACATTGTTTTGTGTTCATAATGTAAATGTATACTAAATCAAATATTATGTCAAACTGAATAAAAACCTGTGACCTGTGACAGGGCTCAAAATTAGTGACAGTCTGCTAGCACAAGTTAAGTAAATTTCATATCAGACTAGTAGTTTTCATAATTTCATTAGTCCTTCTGACTAGTAAAGTTTCAGTTCTTGCCAGTCAGTGTTATTTTGGAAGAACTTGTGAAGATTCAGCAGGACTTGTAAATTTCTCAGTCCACTAGTCATTCTAACTATATTTTGTGGAAAGAGCTTGTGAAGATTCAGCAAGACTGGTAAGTTTCTCAGTCTACTAGTCATTCTAACTATATTTTGTGGGAAGAACTTGTGAAGATTCAGCAAGACTGGTAAATTTCTCAGTCTACTAGTTATTTAAACTTCAAAGAAATGTTTTGTTAAATTCTAGGTCTGCCTTCAGACAGCACATAGACTCTGAAACTGGCAATAAAGATTCTTACTCAAAAAACATTTACAGTGAAAACTTTCATACTTTCTTCACTGTCCCATGCAAATCAATTACCGTATTTCAAATTATGGGTCTGTTTTTACAATTTGGTTTGTATAGGTGCTTCAACTGACTGCCTAAAGTAACACTGTAGCTATTATTCTCAAATTAACCTACATCAAGTGTACTTGTGCCATGTGGTGTGTATATGCAGGTGAACAGAGAAATCAGATTAGTACATTTCACATCTAGAGTAACAAATAGTTTAAGATAAAAGAGAAGTGTAGTTTTGTTACCAAAATAATTTGCATTGGTAAGGTGTTTAATTAACAGTTACCTAGGTACCAAGTGAAAATTAGTGCAATAATGCATAGTCGACTGAAGCCATTGAGATGGATTTTGTATGTCGCCGATGTCTGTCAGAGTCATAGGTAAAATGTAACAATCTTATAAACTCTATTTATTTATTTATTTTAAATATGATACTTGTATACTTTAGCAACAGATATAATTATTCAGCAGCATCATTGATAAAAAGATACCTGTTTGGTTTCCACACAAAAACTTTAGTTGTCCACCATCAGCAGTTACCAGACGTTGAATGGCTTGTACTTAGGGCAATGAAGAACCCTATTGAGTTTGGGCTCAAAAGCTCAAGGTCAGGGTCACTGTCTGAAAGAAGAAAAATGGTTTCCTCACAGTAACTCTAGTTCTCCACTGTCTACATTTACTAATCTTTGTGGATGACTTGCACTTGGGGTAAGGAAGAACCCTGACGATTTAAAGTTCTAAAGGTCAAAAGGTCAGAGTCACTGACTGAAAGAAGAAAAACAGTTTCTGCACAATAACTTAAGTTCTCTGTCATCAGCGGTTACCAAACTTTGTGGATGGCTTGCACTTAGTGTAAGGAAGAACCCTATTGATTTTGGAGTTGAAAGGTCAAAAGTCAAGGTCACTATTAATGAAAGAAAAAAATATGGTTTCTGTACAATAACATTAGTTCTACATGACATACTGCAACCAAACTGTGTGGATGGCTTGCACTTTTGGTAAGGAAGAACCCTACTGATTGTGGGGTCAAAGTTCAAGGTCACAATTACTGCAAGAATAAAAGTTTTTTCACAATAAGAAAAGGTAAAAGGGCAAAGGTCAAGTTAACTGACAGTAAGAAGAAAAATGGTTTCTGCGCAAAAATGTAAGTTAGCTACATAGAGGACTATTAAACTTGGGGTGGGTGTATAATGTGCTGTCATGGTACTCTTGCTTTTTAATGTGTATGTGCGTCTTGGGACGGATTTGTGTTGGGCATCAAAACTGGGTCACTGTGACTTATTTTGCAGGATTTTATTTATCAATGTTTAAAAATACTGATATCTTCTGAGTTTCTGCTCAGTAACAACTAGTTTACCATGCATTTATTTCCATGTACATTTTCTGCTCTTAGCCTGGTGACAAATTGACCACTGTATATCTTGCATGTATTTCATTTCAGAATTTCCTCTCCTATGACTATGAACAGCTCCTAAATGAGGACCTTCCACCAACAGACCCCAACACAGGGTATCCCTCAGTTTCCCATCAGCAGCCTCCTGTTAATCACCACATTCCACAACCCTCACCCCCACATTATTCTCAACATCAGCATCAGGGGTCACAGCAACCACTACAGAATGTCCCAAATGCCCAATCAATTTACAGCAACCAGGGATACCAGGCCCATCAGGTGGTTCCCCAATACAACAACTCTCAGATGCAGCAGGGATACAACACACAAATGAATTCCTACAACAACACATCCATGACACAGGTGAATCTCCTAATGATTAACATAAAGAGGATATTACATGATTGTCCATTAGATATAAGATTTATGCAATGAGTTCAATAACATGATACATGTATGCCAGATGCAACAGGTATACAAAATGTAAACAGGGCTGGCCCAAGGGTTTTGGGTGCCCTAGGCAAACTATGCAAAAAGTTCACTTCCATCTAATTTGGCGCCCATTGAAGCCTGGCACCCTAGGCAACCACATAGTTTGCTTATATGGTCGGGCCGGCCCTGCATGCAAACAAACATCTACACATACACACCGATGACAAGTCCATATTTAATAGACGATGTTGCAGAGTGTTTATTAGATACGAGATTTATGCAATGATTTCAGTGACATGATACATGCATACCAGATGCAACAGGTATACAACATGCAGATAAATTCCTTCAGAAAACACACTGATGGTCGGTGCTTAGTTAATAGAGGATGTTACAATGAGTGTTAATTAGGTAAGAAATGTTTATTCATTAAATATTACATTTATTCAGTCAGTGTTTGTTAGATAAGAAATTTTATAAATACTAATTAGATGTGAGATTTATGAAACAAATGTATATTAAAGATGACAATTTTAACTAAGTGTTTAAAAAATAAGAAATTTTAGAAATGAGTGTTTATTAAGTAAAGACATGTTTAAAATGAGTGCTAATTAGATGTGAAATTTATAAATCAAACAAGTGTTCATTAAATATGACATGAATTAAAATGAGTGTTTATTAAACGAAAGTTATTAAAGGAGTGCTCATTAAGTAAAAAAGTTATAAAACAAGTTGAATAACATCATCTGCTGTGAGCTGCTTTCATAATTAAGTTTATATCTAGTGAACAGGAGTGTGAAATTCTGTTTGTCACTTAAGATTGAAATTCGGTTTATCATATAAGTGTGAGATTCTGTTAACACAAGTTCAACAACTTTGCATTACTTAATAATGTGTACAATTTGTACGATTTTGGTTTATTGCTGTTTTATGACACAGCAACACTAAATAGGTTATATTGTTCCAAGCAAATAGAGCATAGTGCCTTACCCAACGACACACCATGGTAGCTGTTATATTGTTCCTAGCAAATAGAGCATAGTGCCTTACCCAACGACACACCATGGTAGCTGTTATATTGTTCCAAGCAAATAGAGCATAGTGCCTTACCCAACGACACACCATGGTAGCTGTTATATTGTTCCAAGCAAATAGAGCATAGTGCCTTACCCAACACACACCATGGTAGCTGATATATTGTTCCAAGCAAATAGAGCATAGTGCCTTACCCAACGACACACCATGGTGGTAGCTGATATGGGCTGATCTGATGGTAGGAACTGAACCCACACCCTTTTGCTCGCAAGTCCAGTGCCTTCACCAGTGTTTGAGCCTGGACTCACCCTTGTAGAATTTGTGCAAAATAGACACCAAGTCCCACAAACAATGAGATTAAGTGTGCCAAAAGTGGCACAATAAAAAACAAGGTGCATTTTTTTACCTTTGATCAGATACAGATGTACCAGCCAATCATTAAGTGTCCAAATTACTTGATTATTGTTTTTATGAAAATAAGCAAAATCCATCCAGCGATCTTTCCCAATTGCAGCTGTCACGATGCTCAGCCTGTCTGTTTTTCCCCCCATTCTCCTAATCCCATATTTGGTGAAACTCTGGATCATCCAGAAATAATTGTGTACTCAGTATATCCCATACTGTTTCTGTGAATAAGCTTGGCAAGTTACCAAACTGTAATGACCTTAATGAAAATATGAAACAAATTCAAGTAACATATTGAGGTAAACTTTCACCCCTGTTTTATTTAATTTTTAACTAAAAGAAAAATTCCAGTTACATGATTTGACCTTAACATAGCACCATTGGCATCTGTAAAGGCAGCAAAATTTCACTAAGAGGTAGATATGAAACAGTGGATAACTGATTTATTTACCCAAGTAGCGTAGACCATGAAGGTGATTAAAATGACTATAGAGATGATAACTCAGGAGAACAAGCTTGTAAAATCCACAAAAGTCCAGATTTTAAAGTAAACACACCCTCAAGAAATTGCTTGAAAGCTGAAACTTTTGCAAAGACTGTTGACTATAATATTGGAGGGGCATAAAATTGAAGACTTTGACTTTTCCTGCATTGTTGGAGTATGGCCAGAAGCATCAGATTGGAGAATCTTAAAGTAAAGAAATTAATTTATTTGGTTTTTCGTGCAAATAGCAGGTTAAACAGACTGTGTAAATGATATCTCATTTTAGAATGAGGTTATTCCATTATGATCACACCACTGGACCACTTTTTCAGGTGGACGGGGCCAATTTACCCCTTTTTCTCAAACCTGGCTAAAACACTGCTTAACCACTGAGCTACCATGGCTCCCAGTATGTATGACTTGATATGATACTAATAAATTCGAACATAATGTGATTAAATTAGAGAACCTTATCGGGGTAAGTTTGGACCAATTGTGCATATTTCAGGGGAAGAGAAAAATATAGAAATGGATCTCTGTTTGTAAAACATGTATGTCCCCAATGCAGAGTACAAAGTCTAAATCTAAAATATTCAAAAATTAATAAAAGTTTGAAAGATTGATATAAGAGCATGAAAATTTAAATAGGTTATCCACATGTGTAACATGCATATTAAATTTCATTTGTCTACATAAGGTAGTTCTGCTTAATCATGCTAGCAAGGTTTTCGTCTAAAAAGTTCAAGAAAGTGTATGAACAAAAATTAGAAAATAATTGCTCACATGACCTGAAAATCTTGTCAGTGTATCAATACAGATAGATATACCTTCTAAATTTCATTGAAAAATTGCTTTAATGACCTGAAGTTCTAATCAGGTCATCTACCTTACAAATTTCATTGTCTAACTCAAGTTGTTTTTGCTTAATTGTGCTAACAAAATTTTTTTTTTCAAAAAAGTGCAAGGCCAGTCAGTTCAAAAATGTGCTTAAGAAATTGAATAATTGCTTTAATTACCTGATACTCTAATCAGGTCATCTACATACAGATACAGATATACAAGCAAAATTTCATTTGTCTGATTTGAGTGATTTTTTTCCACAATCAAGCCAACACGCTTCTCTAGATGGATGGACGGACATGATCAAATCAAGATGCCCCCACTGCAAAACACTTGTGGTATTAAAAGTAGCAATATGTCAAAGAATGTACAAGTCAGTTACAAGTGATTCCATTACCTTACTCTCCATACAGGAAGGTAAAATAGATACAGATCATTGTCAGTTTTTGTTGTTTTTATTATGCCCCCAGCATCTTTTTTTGGTCCTGTCTGTCCTTACATGCAACTGTCCTGAGAAGCTTGTTTACAAGTTTGCACAAATACTACTCAACCTAAACAAATTAAATTTGGTAGGCATATTTGTATGCAAATATAGAGGACCAGATTATATTTTTCAGGCTATTTCAGCAATTTGTATGCAGCCATCATATCTGTGAATAGGGCATAGTGTTCACCATGTTGACCCTTCCCCTCACGTCCTGTCCTGTCCTGACTGTCACAGCATTTTTTTTCCCACAATAACTTTTGAAGGATTTAATGGATCAAAATAAAAATTTGGTACGAGTCTTTACATTAAGAAGACCTAGGGCAGATTTGATTTGCACCATTTTCTGCACAATTTAATTGAGTTATGGCCCCTGTTTGACTGAGAACTTTGCCTTCAATTTCATTTAAGTTCAAGAACTTTTGAAGGTATGTATGTATTAAGCATTTAATGGCACCTCAGCACAAGAATGGATATATGGTGCCAATTAAAAGTAATGTTTTAAAAATGCAAAACTGAAGAATTGCACAAAACTTTAGGAACATAAATCCTTCCAAATAAATGTACATATGAAGTACAACAAGATAAAATGTAAAAGGTAAAGATGTTAAAAAATTTTGAAAGGTATACAAAATAAGAGATAAAGAAACAAAAAAAAAAATCCTGAAAAATGTATGGTTAACTTTTGAAGAATTTCATTGATTGAAATCAAATTTGGTATGAGGCTTTAGATTAAGATGACCCAAATAAAGTTTTCACCATTTTCCAGAAAAATTGAAGAGTTGTGGCCAGTGTTTGACTTAGAACTTGGCTTTAAAATTTTGTTTCTGCCCAAGAACCTTTTAAGGACTTCATAGATTAAAATTAAATAAGTATCAGGCTTTACATGAACAAGACCTAGGTCAAGTTAGATTTTCACTTCAAAAATATATGGGCCAGTATTGTTAGAATCAATAGATCCTACATGGGTCAGAAGTTCAGATTATACATTAAGACAGGTGACACGTTACGTTAAACACTGGTAATTGTAGATTTTTCTCACAGAAGGTGATAACGATTGGGTCAGAAGGTCAAAGATCAAGGTTTGAGAAGTGATCCTTGTCACATGCAAGACAGTAAAAAAAACTAATCTCCAAAGCCATAGTATACAAGTCAAAGATCAACATTTAAGGTAATACGAGTGACCCCTTGTCACCTGCAAGTCAGTGAAATGTTTTTTTTCTTCTCCTCACTGCAGGTGTCCCCACAGCAGAGATATGGCCGACAGGAAAGCTTTGAGCAGACATGGCAGGATTTGGTCAATCTTCTGGAACTCCCACTGCAGAACAACAGCCAAATGGTCAATCATAGCCAGAGAATGACCAACACCAGTGGTCAGTTGTCCAATGGACACATGATGATGACTAGAATGAACACCACTACAATTCCCACTTCCAGCCCAGTGATGATGCCATCCCCAACAGATAACACAAGCTCAGTACTGATCCAGAATGCTACCCTCCCCACTCCCCCAGCCATTAGTGGCAACTTCACTGGCTTCAACAACACAGGTACTTATATACTGCTGATTTAATTTTTAACAATTTGTTTATGTTGGACAAGAGCAAAGGTGATATTGAAGATGATCCCCCATTGCCTAAAAGGTCAAAAGGCATCAAAGGTCAAGGTTATTTGGATACCCTTGGCACATGCAAGACAATAATTTAGAAAGGGTTTATAAAGAATCATCCTCTGCCTTCTGACTTGGAGAATGTTCAGAAAGTTTAGAGTTTATATTGTCTCACCTGCATAAGCATGGTGACACTAAGTATAACTTTTTCAGTGGTGACAGTGGTAGCATCAGCAATATGGTTTTGTGTTAAAAGGAAGGATATATCATTTCAAGGTGAAGGTCACTGCAAGGGAAAATGTAACTTTGAATTGTATCCTTGTTTTGGAGTACAACTTTAAAACCATTGAAGATATTTTAAATAAAACTTTAACCATTTATATATCCTGACTAGACTGTATGTTGAATACCATAACCATGCTCTCTGTCTGAAGGTCAAGGTCATGGAAAATAGCAATCAAGACCTATATCCATGTGTGATTGTAATTTGGGAACTATTGAAGATATTTAAATTAAATTTTAGTCTGTTATATATCATGATGACAGTTTCTCGCATATTTAAATAGATGGTGTGTTGTGTACCATAGCCATGCCCCCTCCCTCAAGGTCAAGGTCACAATAAGGGATAATGTAAGTCAGTGGTTTGTTTCCTTATCCAAGCTGTCACTTAATCACCCCTATAAATATTTTGATGAACCTTAACATACAGTAGTCAGGTCCCTTGCTCAAAGGTCAAGATCATCAGTAGGGAAAAGGTCACAAGAAGAGCATGTCATATTTTGTTTGCAGTACTCTTTTCTTTTTTTTTCTTAAATTTGAGTCCTCAGTTATGGAATGCAGTTTCTTTCTTTTTCAGAAATGATGTCGACTACACACAGCTCAGGAATGCTTTCCCCCAGCAGACAGAATAACTCCATGTCCTCCCAACCTGGACAGAACTACAACTCCAGTGTTCCCAATACTAGTGGCATGACACCACTTGAATGGGAAAGCTCAAATATGCTGTTTCCAAACATTTCTGGAAGTATCAACCAAACTGAGTCACTGGAAGATGTTGATGAACTTTTGCCTGAACTCATCACAGAAGATGATTTGGATGGCATCAACTTAGCCGAAATGGGTATTAATGACACAGGTAAGCTGATTTCTTTATTGTAGCTTTTGTGTCTTGCAACATAAAATTATCTTGCCTACAAGAAATGAGGTAAATGGGGATATTTTGTGTATGTGAAGTTTAAATGTTTGCCGGAACACAAAGAAAGATTTTGAGCCTGACGGCAAAGACTGACGATTTAATTTCTTGCCTTAGTGTTACAGCGGGATCCACAGTTGGTAGAGCATCGGACTAATAATCCAAGGGTCACAGGTTTGACACCTGCCCAGGTCAGCCTTGGTTGGCTGCCTCAGGGTGTCCTTGGGAAAGGCACTTAGCAGCCATTTCCTTGGCATGATATAGCCAATAATGTGCTCAAAGTGCTGTTAAATACCAACCAACCAACCCATGTTACAGCAAATGCTTGAAATTAGCATATGGTGCATGATGGTTATTCTGGCATAACTAATCATCTTAACAATCAGAAGGAGAAAGAAACAACCTTTCAATGCAGAGATTTCTGACAATTTCTTGGTGGTGTAGATCTGCCAAGTTGTTGCAAATATACGGTCAGGGCCTGGCACGATAATGTGCACGAGACTAGACCTCATCTCTTGTCCATTATCATGCAGATTCATATGCTGCATGTGTGGCACAGCCTGGAATCACCATACACCCTTTATGTACAGTAACAACTGTTATCAAGCAGTATAAGATATTCTGATATTTGAAAATTGCTCATGTAATAGCATAACATGCCTTGAACCAGCTAAAGCAGGGGAAATTGAGTAAATCGTGCTCACAAGATGATAGATACATTGGAGTCATGATCCCTGCCCTTCCATTAATTAACCTAGATCAACTGTTTGATGAAAATGTTTTGAAGTTGTGCATTTTCTGATTGTAGCAGCAGTATATTGTTATCATACTGGCAAATTAATTCATCGGTCACTGTGATGACATAATAGAAGTTGAAAAGTATCATGATTTCACTTTTTATTCATGGGAATAACATTTTCGTGAATTTTGTGGTTTATGCAAACCACAAATTTAAATGCCTGACATAACATACCTTTGCCTTAAGGGTGTCAGCTTTTGTAAAATCAACACTTGCTGCACAGCTCAAAATGATGTGATTATTACATTATATTGTCATTAAAATGACATCACTTTTTACCTTGGAGTATTGTAGCACTGTAAACTCTGGGAGAGATTGTACATAAAATGACTTGGTTCTAACATCTGTATCTTATAAAAAAAAAAAAAATGGTAAAGAAAAAAAAAGTTTATACAATTTTACTAATTGCATTAACATTCCTGTGAAAGAAAATGATAAAGTCAATAAAAAGTATATGTGACCTTTTAAAATTAGTAATGATTTACAACCTGCTGTAAATCAGTAATGCAGGCTTTTGGTTGCAGAAACCAATTTGATCTCAGTAACTGTGTGAAACTGAAAAATTCAGTCACTAACATACTGTGTTCTTGGTGTATTTGATAAGAGGAGTCTGTGCTCTTCAACCTGTGAAAATTTGATGAATTTTTAAATTCTGATTCAGCTATTATATTTTGTGGACAATTAGCAACAAGATATGTTTTCCATACTTTTCTTTTTAATGATAATTACTCAGGGATAGATATTCAACTAAGAGTAGTGCAAGAAAATGCACATTAACCTATACATTTTGTAGTGAATTTGGATTGCTTGTGACCCTTAGCTATGTAAAAATTTAAATTTCTCAAAAAGTTAAATACTAGGACATTTCACAAAGGATCATCCTTAAATGCCATTTTCATCAGAGTGGTGTCCACAAATTGAAGTTCAAAGTTTTTTTTTAATTATTTACAAAACCACAAAAATTGATGTCCATGAAAATAGATGAATTCACAGTTTCAGACAGTAGTAATGTCAAGTTTTTTCTTCTTCCTATTTTAAATTGGAAGATTCCTGATTCCACAAAAGTATTCTGCAGTTGACTGGGTGAAAATTTGTGTATTTTGTGTCGATATCAATAGGAGTTGCAGAAGGAACTCACATATTAGAGATTTTAAAAAAGTATTTTTTTTTTTGTAGAGGCAATAATTTATATTCATTGGTTAGTATCATCTTTATTATCAAATTTTACAGAAACTTTTGTACACAACATTCATGTTCATTAACAATAAAACTACCTCATAAAACGATGTTATACAATAATTTAACATGCCAAAGCTTTGTATCAGATGGTAATGAGGCAGAGTGATGAATTCAGTATGAACCTTCTTTAAATCATGAAGTTATGCAGGTTGTGGTATGTGATATGTAAATCACTATAATCATATTCAGTGTTACTGTATGACTCATCTTTTCATGAATGAAACCGCAATCACAGTCTGACAATGTCAGTCCCTTCTCAAAGTTTCTTCTATCATGTATTGAGTGTTTGGCAATGTTCTCCTTTTTTCCTCAGTTCTAGGCAGTCTAACCAATATTTGGCTGAAATGCTTATTTTTTTTTAAAAAATAACCCCCCAAAAATTATCCAAGGACAATTTCAAGGTCTTCATCATCTTGTTCCTCTTCTTCTTCTGCTCATTCTTCCTCTTCTCCTCCTTTTTCATCATCGTCTTGTCAGTATATTGGTATTTCATGGCTTGAAGGACAAGTCAGCTAGCTACCTGATTGTCCTGCCGATAAAAGGGAAAACTTAGGAAAAATCAAAAGCCATGTCTGTTGCAGATCAGTTTTTATTACAGATGCTCCTTATCTTTTTAAAGAGGAGTCTAACACTGGAAAATATATATGACTGATAAACAACAGTCAATAATAATTACTACAATGATGTGTGCTTAGACTTTCATATTTATACAATACAGTGTATATTTGTGAATTCAGTACAAACTGTTCAAAAGGAAATTATGGGGTCAGCTGTTTATTGGATAAATAAATATGAAAAATGAACACTTTTTATGATTCCAAGAAATCATTTCCGTGGGACCTACATCATAATGCTGCAGGTGTAACTTGCTTTTTTTACATCTTTGTGTTTGGGGTTTGAGTCCCCAGTTCCTACAGCCAAAGGGGTATGTAATGTCCCATTCAAGGTTTGCGGTTTCTTCTGAATTCCCTGGACCTCTAAGACCACTCCAATAAATCATGCCCACCATGATATCAAGAAAGTTATATGTCATAAACAGAGGTTAGATTATCCCCCACCCCCACCACACATACATACACACACACACACACACACACACATACAAGAAGGCACTGCTAGCCAGAAATGCAAAGACTGCAATGATCCTTGTTGTTAATAATAACAATTTTAAAGTCTATCCTCCTTTGGAATCCAAAGTTACACAAAACTAATTTTTTCCATTGTGCCGTCCTTTTTACAGTCATCAACATGTCCCCTCCCATAAGGAAGCACAGTGATGATGGAAGCAGTGATTCAGCCATGTCCGTGGGGTCTCCTGAACAGGTTAGTGGTTTCAATTATTGATTGATAGAGTAATGGTACATCAGCACATGAAAAACTATTTAATGCCAGAGCAGTGGGAATAAATTGTCTTGCCCAGAGACAAGCCTGTGTAGCAATGGAACCCAGAACCATAGATTGTGAGTTTGTCGTGCTGACCATTTAGCCATTGCAGTTCCTAGTAGTTAAGTAAATCTTCATTCCTTCTACATAGTTTCATAGGTTTATAGTACATGTCATGCAAGTTGTGTAGAGGTACCTTTTGATACTTTGAGGTCTACACATTTTTTTATGTTACCATGGAAACAAAGAGTAGCATAAGTAATATATAAACTGAGTGTCATTGGGGGACCTGGAGTGATGTGTCATCTCTAAGATGACTCTTGTTTCTGTTGTGGTGTGGGTTAAGAAAATTGGTGCTACCTCAAAATAGGCTTTTACTTCAATTCACAGGTAGTCTGTTTTGATGATTGAATATAACTTTTAAGAATCTGATTGACTTTTGGCCAGCAGCTATTGAAACTAATAGCAATTTTGTTTTTATTTTTCTTCAAAAAGTCCCTGGTCTTCTCTGAAAATTTGTATTTTGGGGCCACCAGGTAGGTGGCAAATTGGAATGCTAGTCTAAAGTGAACTATTCTGTTTTACAGGACACCTTCAGTGAATCCGCAGGGTCTCCATATGATGGCCTGGAGGGTGCAACTGGTGGTCATGACTATGACAGCTCACCTGGAAGCTCCAAGACCTCGAAATATGATCCTGATGAATACAGCTTCAGCCATTCATGTAGCTACAGCCAGAGTGAAAATGGCCACTCAAACTACAGTTCCTCATTTAATGATACAGGTTACGGAAGCCAAGGCAGTCCCGCAGATACAAACCATATTCACCACAATCACTCCTATCCTCTCCAGCCGGGAGCAGATCCAAAAGATGTGAAGAAACAAATTGGCAACGATAAGCCAAAGCACAAGGGCCCACACTGCCGAGACCACAAAAGAGTGGTTGAGATGAAGATTCCATTCACAGTGGACCAGATTGTGAATTTGCCAGTGGAGGAATTCAATGACATCATGTCTCACCACAAATTCAATGAGCAGCAGATTCAACTAATAAGGGACATTCGAAGGCGGGGCAAAAATAAGGTGGCAGCACATAACTGTAGGAAACGAAAAATGGACGTAATTTACACCCTCGGAGATGAAATGCAACATATGGAAAAAGAGCGAGACAGACTTGTACAGGAGAGATTTATGATTGATAAGGAAACACGAGAACTAAAGGAAAAGTTTGGTGCCCTCTACCAGGAAATTTTCCATTCCTTACGAGATGAACATGGTCGCCCATATGATCCAGCTAGATTCTCGTTGCAGCAGTCCAGTGATGGTGATGTTTTCTTGGTGCCCAGAAATTTTACAACAGCTCCTGAAAATCAGGATGAAAAAAATAAGAAAAGGAAAAATGACAAGAAGTGACTAAGTAATGATCAATTTTTTTTTTGAGGTATTAGGTATATAATACATTATCCAGATATACTGAATGTTTCTCATTATGTGAAAAGGAAATATTGCATAAATGATCATCATAAATTGAACATATGAAAATGATGCAGAAGATGAGGAGGAGGAGAAATATCTTGAACTCGGGGAGGCAATAATATGGCTGATATATATGGGATTACATAGTATATGAAGACCTATAAAGTGATTCATGAAATGGTAGGATAATTTCAATAATTCCAGTCCCAAAAAATGGGAAAAGGGGGTCATTATTTTGGGAGTCCTTGGACCTATCGTGCTTGGCATAGCACCTTTTCATTGTCTGGAAAAGAGGTAAATTGAATTCAAAGAAATAAATAATAAATGTGGAAACATTTTTAAAGAATTTTAATTAGTATCCAAGTAGTTTGTAATTTTGGGCCAAAATTTTTAACTTGTTTTATCATTTATGTGCAAGATACTATTTATGTTGACTGGTTTCTATCACAAAAACATCTTAAAGTTGGCACATCAGTTACAACTCCTCAGAATATGACCCTTGCAAAATATTTTGTGAAAATGCATGTAATAAATAATGGTTGTGAAAGTACTTGATACACAGATTTAAGATCTTCAGGATATGTAAAATGTCGAGATCATTAGCAATCAGACAATGCAAAGGTACAGTATGCACAAAGTGTATTGACCATTTTTCCACTGATGCCTGTGTAGCTGCAAATGATTCACACATACACACACACACTCTAATATACTTTGTATTATCCATGTGTTATTGTTGTAGTCGGGCCAATGTTACCTTGTACTGTTGGGTGCTGAATCCTTGATTTTACAACAAGCTGAGTTGCCACCTTCTGTGAATCCTTCAGGGAAAGAATCAGATACAAAAATTTATACACCTATGGGTCAGGTAGAATCCCAAATATATGCCCACACCTTATGGGTGTTGTACAAGAAGTGTCAGAATCACACCCAGCAATAACCTACATTGGCACAGGCATAACCAACAACACAATAATCCACTTGGTGTGTACTGTACTTCATTAAAATGCATAATGACTGTTTTGCTTTATTGTCTTCCTTGGAGAGAGATACAGCAGAAGACTGAAAAGTTTGATTGTTTCTCTTGTACTGTATACAATGTACAGTTTGCATTCCTAATCTAAAGCTATCTTTATACAAAATATCCTATTATCCTTTAAAAGAGTGTCTGTGTGTATTGATGCCATGATTTTTTCCCTAAAAACTTATTGATACAGAAATATCCTATGCATTTAAATTTTATCATTTATTTCATGTCATCTTTTATACTGTACAAAATACACCTCTGCTTGCTTGTTACTGCATAATTCATACCCCTATAATAACATAAAAATTTAGATATTAAGGTCATGGTGCAGCTGTTTAGTGTGGAAAAATTGTGTAGCATCATATTCCCTATAGTTAATCTAAAGGTAGTTTTAACAAGCTGCACATCTTCTTGCTTTGTTAGTTTTTATCTTTTAATCTTTACTTTGTACAGTACCCTGGATACACCCATTCATATCATTGAGCCACAGTAGACAAGTCAGTAGGACATCAGACTATTAATCCAAGGGTCGTAGGTTCAATACCCCCAGACCAGCCCGGATTGGCTGCTTTGGTGTGTCTTTGGGAAGGGCACTTGGCTTTCTTTTTTTTTCTTTTTTTTTCATTAGCATGCTATAGGCAATAATGTGTTAAAAGTGCCGTTAAAACCAGTCAGTCAACCATCATACAAGTTTTACTTTGCCTTTTAATTTGCGACTAAGATACTAAATCCGGGTATACAGCTTGTATCTAAAGCTGTGTTGACTGACACTATGCCAAAGATTTATGGAGTATACAGTGAAGGAAAATTCACAAAATTATGCATGTAAAATTGAACGACAAACACATTTGATAGCACGTTATACTGAGTATGAATAACAGCATTTTATAGTTGGAAACATAAAAGAATCGCCTGTACTACGAATGAACTGGAACTTCCTTTGCATTTTTATGTTCAGAATTTTTATATAAAGTATGGTTTGAATAGAAGGTAAAGAGAATAAAATATGTGTATGAAGAAAAGAATTTGATAACCATGTACCTTTGATAAAGTTTGAGGGCTGATGATAAAACCCTGGTGCATTGCATACATTTTTAATTCCCGTTTAATTGATTTATTGTTCTTCGCTGTTAGAAAAGGGGGAACATTACGTAGGGCCTGTCTATTGATCCATCCCACTTATGTTTCCACACAACGACTCCCTTAATTTTGACTGATTTCAAACATATTTGGTATACACCTGGATATTGATGAAACATTGGCTGAGTTCGATCATCAGCATTCAGCGTCAACATTTAGGAGAGTTGTAGCCCCTTATTGTCTGACTCACCCACTTTAATCTCCACACAATAAATCCCTTGATTTTTATTAGATTTGAATGAATTTTGGTATGCAGCTTGATGTCGATGAGACCTTGGCTGAATTCAACTAACAGCATTCTGCATTATTTAGCGGACTTGTAGCCTAATTGTTGGATCCACCCACTTATGTTTTCACGCATAAAATTCCTTGATTATTTTTGGATTTGATCCAAATTTGATACACATATTGATTTTCATGCGACTTCGACTGAGTTCAGTTGTCAACTTTCTACATTTAGTGGAGCTATAGTCCTTGATTGTTAGACCCACCCCCTTTTTGTTTCAGCACGGTAACTCTCTTAATTGTTGTTAGGTTTCAACCAAACTGTATAAGCATATTGATATTGATGAGTCCTACGAAAAGTGGGGGGCATCAATTCCTGGAATTGGCTTGTTTTTAATTTCATCTCTCCACACACTATAAATTCCCTTTTTATTACCACCAGCTGGCTCAGGGATGTCAAATAAGCCCAATGAACTCTCCTGCGCGTCGTAAGAGTTGACTAATGGAGCCAGGAACCACGGTAGCTCAGTGGTTAGCATTCCGAACTAATAAAGTGAAACAAGGGTTCCGTGGAATGCTGTTTCATGCCTTGTGGGGGAAGTGCAAAGGAACATTAACATTAACTTGCATGTCAACTTTAACATCGAGTTGAAACCACCAACAACATCAACATCATTAGGTCTTACATTATTCTCTGAAAATAGCAAGGAATAAATTTGTAAGGGCTTTCTGTAACATCTGAAAGTTAAGAAAATCAAGTTTTATTCTTACTGATGTTTGTAGAAAAAATGTTGACACCAACATTGTTTATTGATTCCTAATTGTTACGAACAAGAGCAGAATAAACCATTCAAAATGTGTTGTAACTCTTTGCATGATTTGTTACACTTTTCCTGTGTAATTTTTGCAATGCAGTTTTTTTTTATGTTGGGTTTTCTTTTTGCATTTCCTTTACAGTGAACTATACTACTATAGTGATTTTGTGTGTGTGTGTGTATGAATTTATATGCATGACATATTAAGCTATGCATGTGTTGTATTATGTTCATTCGGGTTTTTAAAATTGTCATTCTGATTTTTCAGTTTATGTAAACTGTCTCTAACATGTGAACAATAACAGTATTCACTTGCCCTTGCATTCCCATATCCCTATACTGTACTGTCATTTTAAACAGGAGCTGTGGTGGTTCAACGGTTAACATGCTGGATTTGAGATCAGAATGGTGCAAGTTCGAAAACCTGCCCAGTTCATGCTCAGCATGGTAACTTTTCATATGGTAATGTACTGTTAAGCAGGATGCAATCAATCAGTCAGTCAATTGAAACTGTGATTCCTTGGCTGTGTCTTTTACTCAAAACTTTTACTATTTCTTAACATCAGTATTGAAATAATTAGACTATATTAACTGCTAGGAGTCACCATGGTATTAGTTAAATTTACCCTATAAACATTCCAATTCATTGATGGAGTCAGTAGTGAACAGGACTTACAGACGGTTTAGTTAGAAATGAAGTGAACAGATGTCTGTATTTTTCTGAATTTATTGTTTCCACTATTATAGGCCCAATTTTAAGATTTATAATGTTTACCCAAAGCAAGGAATTAGTTGGACCTGATTGCCCGAAAGTAACGAGTTAATAATTGAAGAATTAAATGAAGGAAAATTTTAATTAAAAGAATTATTTAAATCAGGAGATGTGATAAACAATCAATGCAGAACATTGGATATAATTTCTTGGTACATTTTTCACCTCATATACAGCAGTTTGTGTTGAATGTCAAATCATATTACCATCAGATTTCTCCTTAATACTTTGGTCCCATGTTTCTGCGATGTAATGACCTTTCTGTGTCGGCCAGATTTGTGATTATAATGTGCTACTTTTTTAAAAATTATATCTCCCAGTCCCACAACAGCTGGGATTAGTGCTGCTGACTTCAATTTACAGTTGATTGGTCAGACTACTTTTATTTTATACGTGTGCGTTCATTTGTTTGTTATTTCCCATCTGTCCAGGTGCCTTCACCCAAATCTCCCAGATCCTATACCACTTGCATCTCTCTTTATAAAATGTACAAACATTTTTTAGAGATCAACTTAAAAATTCTGGATTAGACTGGTAATTGGAGTAGTATTTTTCATTCCAACATGGTTATTTGAAACAAGGAAATTTTTTGTTGCTTGTTGGTTTTATTTTTCTGATTTCACTTAAAACGGAATGTGGTTTCTGTTTGAAGAAGTTAACTGCCTAAATCCTGCCTGAACTGACTTCCCTTTTTTCCGTGACAGTCTTAAAAGTATGAGATAAATTATTATTTATAAAGTACATTCTTTTGCGTGTCTGTCACTTTCAAGTACATTTTTTTTACTTTTTTTTTAATGTGTTTGCCTGTTGACTTCTTGATCGTGCCTGAAGGTAAAGCTTATCAGCGAGTCATATTTTGACATCGTTTTTACCTTGGCCAAAGAATTGAATCAAATGTCATGGATAGCTTGAACAGTATACTGCAGTTTGTGCTGTCTGTCTTCACTTTTTTTTCGGTCACCAAACTCCTTTGATGGAGACGGACGTGCATGGTGAGATGCAATCTGCAGTCCATGGGAGAGGTAAGGGTTTTTCTCGGGATTCTAAGAGTTTGAGAGTCCCATCAAGAGCCCTAATGCTATTTATATAGCTTTTTTAAAAAATGGGAGTCTAATCCTGATTTTCACACATTTCTCAGAGAGAAATTTCCTATGGGATCAAAGAGGAACTCTGATTCAAGACGGTAACTGGGGGGTATTTCAGACAAGTGGATGGTCAATATAGGTTAATTCTCACTGTAAGTAGCCTTATGTAAACCTGGAAAGTGGCTCTTCACTAGTTTACCAATCTTCAAATTATTTCTGTGTGCAGAAAAGCTTACACAAGATTTCGAAAACTGAGAGTCCAGGGCCAGAAATGTAGGTTCTGGAAGTAGTGACTGTACCTATTAAAGGCTCTATTAAAGTAAGTGGGCTCCTCCTGCATGGTTGATTGACTTTTAACCATACCCCTACCCTACCTTCTTAGTTGCTTCAGTACATCCGGCACTGAAGGGGTTAGTTGATCATCCATTTCGTAACAGAAGACGCGTTTTATACCTTGACATTGATGAGGTCAACCTGTATAGAATTTCACACAACATTAATTATGTGCAGTCATGTATAGCAGGATTTAGTGCCTTGAATTGAAAAAGAAGTGTTGCGTGGTGTTTTGTCTGGTTCGTACGAGTTGTATACCAGTATGTGTGTCTTAGTCATAAATGATAATGGGCAGGTGATTGTGACCTTGAATATGCTGTTACCTGAAGTGAAAACGGGGTTTTTATATACTACAGTTGCTTTATATTTACCTGCAGCAGCAGTTTGTTGGCATTATTTATCCAAATCTGATACCATTGAATCTCCCCACCTATAAAGTGAAATGTAGGTGAGAATATCATAAATACACGAGAATACGTAAGCCAGACAGTTTCGTTTACTTTCCTAATGTTTGATACACTCAGTGCCACACAAACCAACATAATGCACCGACCTACGCTCATCTACACTCGTTTTGCAACATCAATTTAAACTTTTACTGGCTTGGGCCCTGACGGACATGGGTAGGTCAGGTCAGGACAGATTTGTATTGGCTACTCTTGGGTTGAGTCCACTTACAGCTCAACTTGGAATGGGGTTAGATTTGGATGAATATGGACAGTGTTTTTGTGTTAAATGGAATTGCAGGTGAATGTTATTGTTGTTACACCTGCTGATCCTTGTGTATTTGGTACAGATGAGTTACAGTTATCTTTTGTATAAAACTGACATAACTATGGAATTGTGTTTGTAGCTCTTGTTGTTTATTATCTAATAAATATTTTGCTAAACAAGTTTCTGATTTTGGTTTGTTCATGTTGACATGAAAACTTGAGAACCCATTCTAGGTATTGAAATAAAGTATGTTTGTTGTTTTTTTAAAAAAATTCACTTACAAAGAGACCAAAAGTACACCCACATACTTCCTCCCAAAATTCTTGTGGTTAGTTGCAAGTAATTCTGTCCCAGCATTTACAATATCTGAACCCATAAATCTGATTCATTTTACGTCATATACCAACTATCACTTTTTTTTTACTCTCTCTCTCTCTCTCTCTCTCTCTCTCTCTCTCTCTCTCTCTCTCTCTCTCTCTCTCACATACACACATCCAATTCTCCTGCGAGGAAACGGCATTCAATTCATGATCAGCTAAAAAATAAAGTACAAGTGACTGGATAGTATAGTCGTTGCCACATTAAGTATTATTGTGTGAAATCTTGGCATTTTAAAAAATCTAATTAACAAAATTTCTTTATGACCATTGTACACTCCCTGAGAACTAACCGACCTCGATACATTGCGACTTAAAGGTCACATGGAACAATCTGCCATTTAGATCTAGGTATACATAGTTTTCACCGAAATGAGATTAACGTGTTGATCATGATGTATTTCATGCGTCGACGACTCGACATACTGGCGAATGTTGTTCCACCCCAATGTACGTAATATAATTTACATGTTCTTTCACCTGGTAAATTTTTAAAGCTAGACTCTAATTCGAGAGATGGTTTCAACAGTAGCACACATCAACAAGTGCAATTTAAGAGAAAACCCACACTAGAGCTAGAGCATACAAGTTTTTTTTGTGCATCTCTTTATTACCTGCTGACACAAAGTTATATGAGAACCAAAGGAACAAAGTGGGTTGTAAGTCTATCAACAAGTATAAAAAAAAACTGTGAAGCACCCCTAACCACGTAAACAGTATCAATGTTTTAGCCAGTCCCTGTGAGGTCTAGACCTTTGAAACGAGTTTTAAACTTTGCAGATGCAGTTTGTTTTTTCTTCAATACCTGATTGACAATCTGGTTTCAGCATCCACAAGAAGAAGAAGGAAGTTGTTGTGGGTTAAACGCCATTTTTTCAGCATATGATAGGATATACATGGCGGCCAATATATCTGGTAGAGGAAGAACCCGGGAAAACAGTGGGAAAAACCACCTACCCACGGGAAGCTACTGGCAAGCTTTCTCACATACCCACGTTGGCTGAGACTCGAACCTACGCGGACAGAGGTGAGATGTCAGTGATCGGTAAAGGCGAGCGCCTTGGACCACTCGGTCACCCGGGCCCCCGGAAAAACAAAGAAAAAAGAAGAAGAAAGATGATGATGATGATGATGAAACGCTGCTGGTTTCACCTTCGGTTAAAAAATCTGTCCCCTTGTTCCTTCAAGTCTTTCAATTTTTCAGATTGTATATGATCGCTATTCTTCCTCAGTCAAGTTAAGTTTATGTTTATAAAACATATCCAGGCTGGAAAAATGTACGGATTTGTCCGCATTTAACGAATTTTTCATCAGAGTTGCGGAACTGCGGACGGATAATCCAAAGATGAGGATTTTCCGTAAAGATCATAATCGTACTGATAGACTTACCATTTCTTTCGAACTCCTGTATCTGCTTATTGTTTTGTTGTAAACAAAATTCTCTGATAATTCAACACTAATCAAGCTTACTGATGAATTATGAAGGAAAAAGATGACAAATGGATTTTCTTATTTGATTTCTTGTAAATACAGATGTCTTTCTTACCTGCTGATAAAAGTCAAGATTTTGTGTAAAATTTCCATGGTCACCCTACATATCACCGCGCTTTTCCTAATTATGTTAAACCCCACCCCACAAGTGTTGATACATTCCAAAAAGCTTCGTCCCCGCAAAAAACAAAAACAGCAATAGATCAAAATTCTCAAACCTTTGTGCGCATAAGAGACGAACCAAATCTTACCCCAAGGTGCCAAGTCTCGATCTTAAATTGTGCCATAGAAGTTGTGCGCAAGTACGCATGCATTCCCGCTTTTTTCTTCTGAAAGCGAGGAATAAATTACCATTAATGATTGGTTATTTAAAAAAAAAAAAGAAATATCTCCCCTAAACCAAGCTTTCTTGTATGAAAGTTTATGCCTGCAGTAGATCTAATTAGTTTCAAAATATGCATTTGACGGCTACTCATGGTCATATATGCGTGAGACTAGACTGCGCATGACTCTCATACATCCTTACGTGAATTCGTCCAACGCTCGCATGGTCAGGGCCGGATTAAGACCTTTTGAGACCCTAAGCACTGAAAAGATTATGGTGCCCCCAACCCCCATGTCATTAAAAAAAAACAAACTAATTTCTCATTTTTTGGGGTGCCCCTTCTTTGCTGGTGCCAAAAGCACGTGCTTAGTCTGCCTATTGGATCCAGCACAGGGTCGCCCCAAGCGAGCATATTTAAGAAATAACTGTGCCTAAGCGGCCTACGAAATTCCGATGTTTGGAAATATCTCTAGACCTACGATAGTTTCGGGTCGAGCATAGCAGCGACTGCCTTAGTTTAAAAAAAAAAAAAAAAAAATTACAACTCCAGGTGGCCATCGCTACGCACCTGTTGAGTAGGCTATTATGCGTTCAGAGAGAGCGCGATTTTCAATGCCCACGTCTGATCGCAATAAGTGATATGTGCCTATGTTAAAAATTAACTACAGTCTGCATGCACGTACCTTGGTTGCCGCTACTAAATGGCAACAACACGGAAACAGTGCAATTTTGACTCAAATTACCAGAAGTATGAATGTAATGATAAAGTGATACATATAGGGAATATGGGGGGGGGGGGGGGGTCTTCCCAGTTTTGGAAATAGACTAATACGAGCGAACGGTCTATGCTGTACAAAGTTAGCACTTTGGGTCGGCACGGCAAAGGCATCATCATCGTACGACCATTGACTATCGGATACAATCTGTACTATGATCAAGACGATGGTAGTGCGATAATGCAGAGACATAAGTTACGGTGAATTCGAATCGGCAGTAAAATCACACCCTTCAAACCGGCAAGGACCGGCCGGATTAGGTAACAATGCAAACTTGCAAATTGTCGTTGAAACCTGGACCTAAAAAAAAAAGACACGTGCAAGTAAGAGAGATCTTAACTGAATTCTTTAAGAGCAAAGTAAACTTACATATCTATCTATCTATCTTCTTTGATGCGTTAATGATTAATCGGTTTTGAAATCTGAATGACATAATCCGGTTGTTTTGAATTTCTGAACTATTATTTGCACAGTGTTCAAGTGAATAGAAGTAATAACATGCACGAATAGATGCCAATGGTGTAATCTTGTATGAATTATATGAAATGTTAATAATATTTGTACCGGAATTTCCTTACAGTTTGACAATTGAATGCACACAATTACCATTCTCTCTCTCTCTCTCTCTCTCTCTCTCTCTCTCTCTCTCTCTCTCTCTCTCTCTCTCTCTCTCTCTCTTATGTCAGTTAGCCACCACTACTTTAAATTTTTCATCTTATATAATGTGATTATGTGTACAAAACGTACAGGTATGTATGTACGTACGTACGTACTAGTCCAACAATGTAAGACGTCCACCCAAACATCATACATATTAGGGTGGACGTCTTACATTGTAGGACTATGAATGTACGTACGTATGCATGCATGTGCGTGTATGTATACATACATATATGTATATATATATATATATATATATATATATATATATATATATATATATATATATATATATGTATGTATGTATGCGTTTATGTATATATGCATGTATGTATAGTTTATATAAGTCTAGCAATATTGTTCTGTATAAATCATTATCCCTGCATTTTAAAAAAAAAGAAAACGCCAGGATTTTGTGATCCTGCCATACCGGATGTGCGTGCGTAATGTCGCACAACTCCTCCTGCATCGTTGGGATGGTCTGTAGATTTGCACAAGAATTTTAGAATTCTGGTTCATCCCCCGGGGGTGGGGCCGTGGGAGTGCGGGTGGAGATGGTTGTTCATAGCATCAAAATAACTCCAGAGTTGGTAGTCTTGCCTGTCGTAGAACTGCGGTGTGATCATTATACTGGATAGGCTTTATTTCAAATAGACTGATGGGTCATGCCTTGGAGGCATACAGGTGCGACACCTGGCTCATAACTTGGAAACTGCTGAGATTCCCACCTATAAAACCATGCATACATGTATTGGCATGAAAAGAAAAATTCACAATATTATGCAAACTTAATATAGCTCCTTCGTCTGTTCTTAAGGGATCGGACCACTAATTAATTTTAACCTTTGAGAAAATAAAACTATTTAGTGCACTCGTTGGCCCAGAACACAATACGTGTAGTACTTGAGTGGAATTAGCGCAAATCTTCTAAACAATCAAAATGGGGTGCATAGCTGCATTTTAATTTTGTTGTCGAGATAAATGTCTCTAAAGTGGAGTACCTGTAAAAATGACCTTAATCACCGGGTAGGCAAAGGATAATTTTGACCTGCCGGGGGAAAAAAATCGAATCATGTAAGTCCATAGACAGAATCAATGTAGAAGTTGAATGCACTGATAAATGTCTCTGAAAATTACAAATGAAAACCTCAATCCTGGTGTCGCCTGATCTCGAAATATTAAATATGGTTTCCAATGTCACACACACACACACACAGACGCTTTAAGACTGGTCCCTGGTCAATTAATAATTCAGTGGTCTGAGTTCTTGCATAACCACTGGGACTTAGTCTTAGAGACACATATTTAGGGGTTGGGATTACTTACCAGGTGAATGCGGGATTACGTATGAAACATATTGACTTAAATCAAATAAGATGCCAAATTTTCTATATCAACATTCAGCCATTGAAAAAAATTTAATCCAAACACTAAATATTACATTACGTTCACAGAGAGTTAACAAAAAAAAAAGAAGAGCAAAAGGTGGGGTGGGAGCAAGCTGCAAACACACACAAATTTAATGACGAGATTTTGTCACAAACTCTAACAGTGTCACTGGAGGAGAAAGAATAGAAACAAAGCCTATGTAACGAAATTCTTCACATATCTCTGCAACCACCCTAAAATCCTGATAGGCTGTAGAATTCACATTGCATGTATGTATGTATGTATGTATGTATGTATGTATGTATGTATGTATGTATGTATGTATGTATGTATGTATGTATGTATGTATGTATAGCGCCATTTTCTTTATAATGATAAACGTCTACAAATATTTGCATAATTTATTTTCATCTCACAGCCCCTTCATTTACCTATTCGGTCGCGTCAAGCATTCGATTTATTTTGCACATTTAATGAAGTATAAAACTTGCTTTGATATCCTAATTTGGTTTCTCACTTTTCAGTTTGGGCAATTTTCGATCTGACTGTGTGATCGTACAAAAGTTTCTGCATTTTGTTTTGAAAACAAAACAACCAACCCATAAACATGATCAGAGCGGAATTATTAAACTCAGTCATTCCAATCAATCAGGTGATGTAAAACCTCTTACTCACCTACTATTTATTTTTGGAGAATTAGCCTTGGGATATTATCCGCCAAATTAAAAAGTCCCGAATTTCTTTTTCTTTGATATAAAAAAATACATGTAATTACAGATCTGCCCCGAAACAGCTTGACATTGAGAAGTCGCGAAATTTAGTATCTACGAATAAATTAGCTTGACAAGATCTTTCCATCAAATTGGATTTTACTTTCTTTCTTTCGTTCTTAATATATATCTGTATCATATCTCGATGTCAATATTTTCTTTTAACTGACTGCTCAATACACAACCTTGATTCAGATACCTTTTTAAAATCTATCAAGTTGATAAACGATTATTATTTATTAGTACGGACATACTTTTACTGAAATCTGAACGTGAGCAATAGCGCGTGCAGGGAGTATACATTATTCAATCATTATGATATTAAAATAGCTTAAAATCAGAGTTTTAAATTCCTAGACGATTACTTATTTAGTCAAATAAATAGTACTAAATACATGTAGTACACGATAGGTAGAAGGTGTAATATACATTCTCTGGAGATATCGGATCATCATGTTAATACTTTTGTCTTCTACGTGAAGTTTGGTGCAATTTCATAATTGCAGGTTACAAATTTCAAAATCTGTATATTAGTTTGCGTAAGCTCTTGTTTTATGCATATATGTATATATGTACGTACGCACACACACACACGCACGCACGAATGCATATATGTATGTACGTATGGATAGATAAACGGATGGATAGGCGTATTGATGAATGGATAGGTGGATCTGATTTATTTCTGCATGTATGTCTCTTATTCTCCAGTGCCTAACCGAATGGAGCACACGGTTAGCTATTCATTATTCCAAAATGACGCAAAAAGGACTTTAAAATCAATAGAACAACACCTATTTTGTTATCTGGTCGCGCGTTCCTTCACTTTTAGCCCTCGTCGTGACTGATAATTTACCTTCGAAAAAAAGGGTGGGGCTCAAATAAAGTAAGTAAAGGTCACGTGCTTATCACTTTGTGAATACTTTCTTTTCACGTATTATGCGAAATTAATATGAATTTCCACGTTACCCAACAGGAGAGACTGTCATATTCCATAAATATTGTTTTTACTCAGACCGATATATATATATATATATATATATATATATATATATATATATATATATATATATATATATATATATATATATATATATATACATAGAGAGAGAGAGAGAATATTTGGAAGTAGATACATCCATTATCTTGATATAACAGAGAGGATATACATAGCTTAGCTGTCTTTACCCCAACTATCACTTTTACATTCTTGCAAGGGCAAATTTTAGTGGGAAGTAATATCTTCAATAAACCAGAGAAGAAATAGGCGTGAAAGCAATTTCTCGATAAAAATGATAGGGAATGTTTTTATCGATTTTTTCCATACAATGTTTTGAAAATCAATTTGGCGGATTAAATTTGTCAATACTGCTAAATTTAGATAATAACTGAAATCTCAGGAAAGGACTCTTCTGCTATAATACTTTGCGCTGAAAACTTATTTACAAAATCCGAGTTTTAATGTGTTTCTCTTATTCAATTAAATTTTGACCCAGTTTAATATTTTTTATTGTACCTTATCCGCAGCTTACCTATGTTTATATGACACTATCAACATTGAATAGGGATGCATAATATTTGTCCTGATAATGTGGAATTCCTCTCTGATAGCTACCATGAAATTGTAGTGTATTATATTTCGGATTGGAATGCGCGAAACTGCAACATTGAATGACATGTAATGTGCACGAGAGTGGTAGTGTCAAAGGTGCACGCCTTGCACGTGCATGTTGTGCCCCTTCATTATACATGACATAAATCACATTGATTTTCCTGAGCGTTTAGTTTTCTGTTTTTCGTATTCTCACTATCAAATACAGTGATAGATAGATAGATAGACATATCATAATGTTTTGGTACATATATTCACAGGATTTAGTGGATAGAACCAACATAAGACAGCGGCAGACTTTAAAAGGAAATAAAAACCAAAACAACAACAATAGAAACCTTTAAACACTGTCTGTAATTTCGCTTTTAGGATAGTGGTCTCACACCACAGGGCCATCAATACACCACTATCTCCCTTATAACGCTTTTAGTATAGTGGTCTCACACCAAAAAGCCATCAATACACTATTATCTGCCATATAACGCAGCGATGGTCATGGATCCCATTAAACTAGTATTATTGATTAATGATTGCAGCTTAATTTGCTTCATTTCAGCTTAATTGTTGGCTTATCAGAACCAATTATAATGTGATTTCACATCATTAAATATCTATTTTTGTACATCGTCGCAAGGCACGAGCCACAATCCGCTACGCTCCTTTATCATCAGTTCCTATTTGTGCTGAGATTTGCTCGTTTATCACAAGTACGCATAAACAAAAATACGTCATCAAAAACACGGTGTAACAATTTTCTACACATCAATGA
The DNA here is from genome assembly GCA_029931535.1 of Margaritifera margaritifera. Lineage (NCBI taxonomy): Eukaryota > Metazoa > Mollusca > Bivalvia > Unionida > Margaritiferidae > Margaritifera > Margaritifera margaritifera. Next base: position 1,367,804 of record JAQPZY010001361.1, read on the forward strand.
AAGTGCCTATTCTATCGATCGATTCAAACAGTGTGAAAGGTCATGTTAGGTCACAATGGTGAGAAAATTTTACTTGCGCTCGAATTGATTGGTTAAAGAGGTGTATGCATATTCACGGAAAACGAGGAAATCTCAGCGCATGCAGCCACGGATGATAAAGGAGCATAGCAGGTTGTCGCCCGTGGCTTGCGACGATGACTTTTGTATTAATATACACTATTATTACACAGCCTTGATGGAAGATACCCCAGTATAAGTGTTATGTATATTGAATTTATAACCTGTCCATGATTGTAAGTTGTACTTTAGTCAGAGTATGGACATTTTGTAAACAACATGTTTACATAGCATTTGAGTTCAAGGCCGGTTTTATTAGCAGCTGGAGTGTTATTTCCATGTCTTGTTGTGACAAAAGTCAGGTACACAAAGTAATTTTCCATTCCAACTACTCATATTGTGATGTGACATAGGTCATGTAGGCATGTGCATTTATATACAGATTTTGGTAAACAAATTCATTCCTAGTCTAGAATTTTGGTATAAAAATTCAGTTTATAAGGAGTCTATTTTAGTTGTGTTGTTAAAATCAGATATAATTTGAGAGGAATTATTTATTAAAAATATTCATTGATATACTAAAGTGCGCATGAATGTTAGTACTTTTGGGGATTTATGTGAATTCATTCGAAACATCCTAGATTAAATCATTGTTGTGCATCAGGACAGTCAAGACTTGTGGTACATCAGGACATTCAAAGCTATTGGAATTCATTCGGAACATTCTATATTTTTGGACTTGTGATTAGAACACTTAGGATTATTTGGACTTTAATTCACGTTATTGTAAGTGCCTTTTGAATTTTCACTTCAATTGTATTTAAATAAATTGCTTGTTGCTTTCTCTTACACTTTTGGTTTCGCTTTCTTTCTGTTACATATTTTTAAGACCTAGAGTCGTAACAATAAGCCTCGCTCACATATAACACGGGTCTCGTATATATCACTCACTTATAACACGGGTGTCGTGTATAACTCTAATGAATAGCGTATATAGAGGGAACAGTGTAATGTAGTTTATGTTTAAAAATAGCCTATTTTTGTTGTGCAGACACGTGCCTTTAAAATGTTATATATATATATATATATATATATATATATATATATATATATATATATATATATATATATATATATATATATATATATAATATAATTCGGATACTACATCAATATGCAATCCATTCCAACACAACTTGTATTTTTAACACTATTTTATTGATTTTTAACGCTAGACCTTGAAAGGGTGAGTTGCAGATTTCCTAAAAATGACTACGTAAAGCTTCTTTTCTTTTCATCATTCTTTCTTCTCTTCTCTTCTCTTCTCTTCTCTTCTCTTCTCTTTCTTTCTTATTTTCTCTAATGACGATGAAGTTTTGCGTATTTTTCCAGTTTTGTACACGCTATTAACTAAAAAATAGCTGAGTCATTTTGTCTACAAAGGCTGCCAAGTTGTTTTGCATAGAAAGGAAGGAATAGACGTTGAAACTGAATGGTAACGTTAGTTACCTCCAAATTAATATAAGCTTGCAACTGATATTCCGACAATTTTCTTTTAAATATGGGAACCGCGGTAACTCAGTTGTTAGAGTGTCGGATTCGTAGTCCAACGGTTGTGGGTTCAATACCCGCGCAGGCCAGCCCGATTCGGCTGCCTCGGCTGCCTCTGTGTGTCTTTTGGAAAGACACTTAGTTCCCATTTCATCGGGATGATATAGCCAATAATGTGTTAAAATTGGCGTTAAAAACCACAAAAACAAACACAAATTCTTTTTAAATATTAAAACTTGTTCTTTTCGTTGTTGTTGCTTTCCACATGCAAGTTTGAAGACCAATGTCATTCGTAGCAAATGTAGATTCTTATACAATCAGGCCGTTTCTAGTTGGTTTCACGTAGGTGATTTTATGACGTCATTTGTATTCAAACATAAAAATCAAATCACACGTGCTGATTGAGTGCATTTATTTGTTTGTTTTTAAACTGTTTGGGTTGAAAATTCGTAAATTATTTATTTAATTTACAATGGATCATTGAAGATCAATGATCAAACATCTTTGCTTTTTGTTGAAATGTTGGCCTGTCCTCTCAGGATAGACGTTGAAACGTGCGACTTAACTCACCCACGAAACTCCGGTAAACATTTGAACGTAAGAAATGACGCAGGATACCATTATAACCGCTGAATTATTGCCGAAGGGTATATTTCTGTGACTAGTGCGCTTATCATGAAACTGGTACAATAAACTCCTGTCTACTTGCATAACCATTTTTTTTTTTTTAAATTATTTGTATTTTTTTTTTTTTTTTTTTTTTAGTCTCGGCAGGTCAATTGGCAGTGAGTCGGTCTCTCAATCCAACAGTCGCGGAAACTGTACCGAGTCGGATGTCTCGGGGGGGGGGGGGGGGGGGTTGTTGGGAAAGGCACTTGGCTCCCGTTTCTTCAAAATGATATAGCCAGTAATGTGCTGAAAGCGCCGTTAAAAACTAACCGATCAACCAACAGCTTTTATTTATGCATGCAACTTTGAAGAAGTTATTCTGTTCTTATTAAAAAAAAAAAAAATTGATGATTGTCGAAGGGTCGATTCCGATACGTGCGTGCATGACTATGTTTATCTGACATTAATATGCTAACAAAGGTCTTCTTACCAAATTCACGACCACTTCCTTTTTAAATATTGACGTTCGTTAACTCTTTGTTCCTATGTTTAACTTTAACGAGCGATTCCATTCGCATAAAAATACAGAAACTTTGCCTAAGGGTTGAATGTGACAGATGTTCTCCCCCAAAATTAATATGTCAACACTGATTTCTTACCAAATTCACGACCACTTCCTTTAAAATATTGAAACTGCCAACTCTTCGTATCTCTATACAACTTTATGAAGCGATCCCGTTCGTATAAAAAATAATGAATGGGTTCCCGATGAGTTAATTCCGACTTGTGTATGCTTATCCAGAATTGATAGGCTAACTTAGTTTTTTAAAACATCAATAAGTTGATAGCCTCCTTACCAAATTCACGACCACTTCCCTTTAAATATTGAAGTTACTGGCTCTCTGTTTTTGTATGTAATTTTGACGGTCTGATCACGGTCTTATAAAATGACTGGCTCATGACCTAAACTTTGAGAAATTTATTTGTGATAGGTGACTCACTCAGACAATAGTATTCTCTCGGAAGTAGTTAAAATCCCATCATTAATAAGAATGACAATAAAACATTTTGTAACGTCACAATGGCCACATGCCATTCAAAATTACTAGTTCCGGGAACAAATGCATAGAGAAAGCTTTCAACACACACACACACACACACACACACACACACACACACACACACACACACAACCTCGCTAGTGGCTATTTGCTATTAAAAACAAATCATTCGGCGTTTTTAAGAAACAGTCTAAGACTTTATAAGGAATGTCATAGGAAAATTATGAATATATATGAAGTGCATGAATCTACAGCAAAACTTTTATGAATCAGATCACTTAGAAAAAAGTTTCATTCGCCCGTATTTTAGGTCCCTTGTCAGTAACGTGTAAGAAAGTTTCTGTTAAATGCTGTGTTTTACTCGTAGAGTATTAACATGTCTGCATGAAAACATCCAGAAGAAGAATGGAATGAGGAGGATGAAATTGATGATTACAATGATCATGACGACGAAGGCGATGATCTGGTGATAGTAGCGATGATGATGTGTATGGTGATAAAATGTATGATTAATATTCAAATGAGGCTGAAAATTTGAATACTCCTCGTATTTTATTTTTGAAGACAAAAATTCGTCCTTTTCTGAATAAAATTGTATGATTTCTCTTAATAAGAGGAATTATTCAACATTTTCTAGGAGAATATACAAACTCCTTACTTAGTAGATTTGACGCATGTTTTATTTCCAGCATTTTCTTTCATTTGCTTTCTTATTTCATTACTTCTTTCTCATAAAATTCGCTTGCTGGCTTAAGTGTAGAATTGGATTTTTACACTTGTTCTCTATTTGCAAATGCTGTGCTATTGAGCAAAATTTCAGAAAGAAGTAACCAAAAGGTCGATATTACAAATTCGTCGTTTGGGGGAATTATGCATTGCGTGACATTTTGAGCTCTGTGTACTTTGATTCTTTAAATGTTACCGGAACTATGGTTTCTTACTATGATTTCTTAATAGTGAGTTTTGTGTATGAATTTCTTAGTCGTTTGCCAGTCACACCGTAATATGTTCCGATAACTGAGGACCACCGACCAATACTATCGCTGACAATGGTGTATATGCATCAGGCGATTTATATCTGCATTTGAAGCTTGTCGAACATTCAGGCCTAATGTCTGTCACCTTGCCGACTGCTGCAGTTACATCATATACAGATTCAAATCGTCATAACTTCAACATTTTTCAATAATTGTTCACTAAATTTTCAGTATACATTAAAATATTGCTATCATTGCTAATTCACATGAAGTAAATGCTAACACACAAAATATTCTGATTTTATGTGATGTGCTATGCAAATGAGTAGGGCGTGGTTATATATATATATATATATATATATATATATATATATATATATATATATATATATATATATACCCACACATACATACATACATACATACATACATACATACATACATACATACATACATACATACATACATACATACATACATACATACATTTCATTGAAAAGGACAGGTAATCTTACGTGCAAATTATCCTCTAAAATGATTTAATGTACACTTTAAATTTTAAAGTGAAATTTTTTTTATTCATCCATCCACATACCTGGCGATTTCACTTTCAAGCTAGTCTGACGACACTTATTCTAACAAGCGAAATACTAAATTTATAAATTGTTATGTTTTCTAGAAATGGCTAAAGTAGAAGTCTCATCTCTATTTGTATAAAGAAGTTCGAGATGAATCTGTCAGGCTTGAATTCAATTTTGTACAAAAGTTGTCAGTAGTTCCTTGCGATAGAGAAGACTTGAAGGTACTCTGATCTCCTGGACATTTATTTAACGAGAGAGAGAGAAAGGGGGTGGGGGTAGAAAGTGAATATTCACTTGATTATGCAAACCATAATTCCTCTCATAATCCCATAGTAATTCTACTGGCATTTGGATTCTTTCATACTTTATCTCAAAAGGTTTCCTCATTGTGATCTATATTTATTTTAGCCGAGTAAGTACTGGTTTTAGTAGAATGTTTCCTTTGGCTACGCGGATTAAGGTCTACTTATTTCAGTTGGGTAGATGAAGCTGCATGTGCATTGCTGTATTTATAGAAGGGATCATTTCAAACATATGTAGGGATAAACAAAATGACAATTTTTAAGCATATTTACATGATAATCCCGTGTAGTAAAGTGTAATTATTTAGCCCCCACTTCTTGCACTTCTTGATTTGGTCCTATCCGTTCGTCCGTCCGTCTCGAGAAGCTTGTTAGCAAGATTGCGCTCAAAACCATTCAACATAGACAAGTGAAATTTAGCGGACATATTCGTATGCATATGTAGATGGCATGATTAGATTTTCAGGCCAATGCAGCAACTTTTAAATGTTTCTCTACAACATTTTAAAAACTGTTTGGGCTCAGATCTGTTTAACAAAAATCTTGCTAGCATGATTAAGCGAAAACCACCCAAGAGAAAGCAAAGGAAATTTAGTAAGAGTATTTGTATTCACATAAAAAATAATCTGATTAGCTTTTCAGGACACTAAAACAATTTTTTAAAGTTTTTGCACATTTTTCAATGCACAAGTAAGCAAAAGCACTTGTTTTAGACCTGAAATTCATTAGGCATATTTGTAAGCATATGTAGATGAACTGATCAGATTTTCATGTTATTATTGCAATTTTTCAAATGTTCTTCTAAGTTGTGGGGCTTTTTGGACTCGTGCGTTATTTGGTCTGCAGTGAGGGCATACGTGTTTTACAAACACAAATCCAGTTGTAATTAAACGTGTAAATCAATGTATGAGGAAGAAAATGATGATTGATTCTGCCCAGAGTATACTTGTCTTTGAAACAACCCATATACTGTCTCTAATGCACAGTCATCCGGGAACACTCTCTCTCTCTCTCTCTCTTTCTTATTTTTTATATTGTTTTGTTTGTTTGTTTTTTTTTATTTCTGTCTGATTTAATGATCGTACAGTTTTCTGCAAGTTCCAAGGTTAGCAGAACAGTAAGGTTAACAACAAGAATCCAAAGACACCTTTCAAATCTTTGCTACGGCAAATATTTTAGTTTAGAAAACCGTGTATGATCTATCTTTATGCTGGTAAAACTAATCAGCAAATAAATCAAATAATTTTAAAATAACCGGTTCAAAGTCGTTCTGTTAAAAAAAAAAAAAAAAAAAAAAAAAAAAAAAAAAAAAACACGTCGTAGGCTTCATTCAAACCAGCTGTAACTGATTATATTTGAATAACTACTTAAGGATTTTGTTCTAATTCTCTATTAATATTTTTGCAAGACAGTGTTGTAAGCGGCAATATGAGTGTGTCGTAAGATAGGATCAAAATTAAATTTTTACACAATGAGGCGGGGTGGTGGTGGTGGTGATGGGTGAAAAGAAAGATACTTGTGAGTTACGTGTAACCCTTGTGAAAATACAATCTCGAGTTTAACCTTCCGTGTACAGTACATGTATATTTGCAGTCAGATCGACTCTCTCTCTCTCTCTCTCTCTCTCTCTCTCTCTCTCTCTGGTTTGTTTGTTTGTTATTTCTACCTAGATCTTCATACGACAGGATCCCAGCCGTCCAGAGAAAGTGACATATGTTGTTATAACTTGCTGTATAAGCGACGTAACATTTTTATATAAAAAAAACGATAAAAGAGGTATATTTGATTTGATTATTATGTGTTTTTTCTCATAAAATATGCTTCAACTTTGATCACTTGATATGAACAAAGAGACTTTCTGTCTCATTTATGGGCGTTGCCACACATGGTTTGTTTTATGGCGTTATGGGACGTAAATCAGCCATTAGTTAAGTATATTCATCTCTGTATTATAATTTGCAAACACTGTTTTCTTCCTGAATTACTGTGTAAAATTCTAGTAATCATAGGTCAATTTGATCAGTGACTAAGTTTTCTCAGTGGAGTTGTAATGTATTTGGAGGTGGTTTACTTCGAACTGGCAATGTTTAATGTATGCATTGTATCTCAACATTTCCAGACGACTGACAGACGTTCCCCAGGGCTTACAATAGCTATAATCTGTTTGAAAATGAAGCTTTGACTCCCATAGTGTTGCCTGGTGGGTATAGGGCCCGAGTCAAATGCGAGGACAGTAAACCCACATTACATCACTGTAGGAGAACAGTTTCCAAAGAGGAAGCCAATACTACATTTAGTATTTCACATGACGTGATATGTACAGGTTATTAATTGAGTATTGAAAAATATTGGACCCGAGGTCATGTGGCGCAGGGCATTCTACACCACATGGACGAGGGCCCAATATTTTCTAATACTCAGCCAATAACCTTTCTATTATATAATTAAAAACAAACATATTAATCATTCTGTTCTGTTATGGTATAGGAATAACACAGCTGAAAAATAATATTTCATTGTTTTATTGAACATTTTACACGTCATTCATTTCATGAATGAAACATGAACACCGCACAGTAATGGGTTGATTGTCATTTGGCAATAAACGAAACTAAGTTTGTTAAAGAGGATGGAATGGCATGTAGCCAAAGAAACACAACGAAATATTGATTTCAAGGGGGAAAATGACGCAATACATCAACGAAAATTGAAGATACAATTATGAAAAGACGAGCCAGATAAATCCAGTCGAAGGTTATCGTTGTGATTCTCTCGATGCTGCTGTCGTGGTGGTGTGTAAATTTAGAAGTGCGGTGTGCGTCATAAAACTGTTGCCAGGGTAATGTCCATCGGTCTTGGATAATACCTCAAAAAAGGATATAGATTCATGTTTGGAGTCGCTTGTGTTTCATTCAATTCTGAGTGAAGGATAAAACCATGCTAGTCAGAGTGGATAAAATGCACTGTTTACGTGAAAGGGAAGTTGTTGACTGATACATTGTATCAAAAGTCAGTCTCTCTCTCTCTCTCTCTCTCTCTCTCTCTCTCTCTCTCTCTCTCTCTCTCTCTCTCTCTCTCTCTCTCTCTCTCTTGTACTAACAGCACCAACTAGCGTCCATTTCCAAAAATTTTATAAAATCATATTTACTTTTTATTTTTTTTCTCCTTGCAATTGAAATCTTTGGATGTATTCAGATTTTCTTTATTTAATTTGCATGATACACATTTGTTATTTGGATGAGAGCGAAATCTACTGATTGTCAACGTCTGGTGTCCGGTAGAAAGGATTACAGTTATTGTCGGCATCTGGTGGCCATCCGATTTATGACGCGGTCAGCGTGCCACGTTTCCGTCGCCATTTTTATTTAGCCGTAGCCAGAAGTAGTTCAGCGAATAGACCTATTGCCTCTTTGTATGAGTGATGTCCCTTTGCGTAAGGTCAGGGGTCATTCCGGGTAGAATTACAGTATGCTCAAGGGTTGTTCATTCATATTTATCATTTATCCAAAAAAAAAAAAAAAAAAAAAAATGTAAGACAAAAAAAAAAAAGGCAAGAATCTACTAAGTCTCACTTTACAGTACGGTGTTACATCATACTGACATTTTTGCACCGCGCAGCGTTAACCTTTACAACTAGGACTTATCTTAGAAACAATGTGTCCGTACTAATTTTGAAAAGTTTTCAAGTTGGTTTGCTGAGGATTCGGCAGTTGTGATTAATATTTGTGGTAAAAAATTCCAGTCCTTGGTTGTTTTGGGGGAAATGGCTCAATTAGTAACTATTAGTTCATGTGAATGGTATTCATATAAGTATATTCATGTTGCTTTGTATGGGTTCTTTTTGGTTTGATTAAATTGTGGCAGGGTATTTTTGCTTTTTATTTTTAGACCTTTGTAGAAAAATATAAATCTATTTTCCCGTCTACGTTTTTTTAATGGTCTATAAGACAACTTTTTCAATACTGAGGGTATAGTCATAATTGGATGTAACAAACCTGGCTGCTCGCCATTTTAATTTTTCAATTTCATCTTCTAAAACCTGGCAATGGGGGTCCCAAATTGTACAAGCGTATTCTAAAATAGGTCTAACTAAAGCCTTGAAAGCTAATTATCTCGCTTTTTTTGTTTTTTTTTTTTGGGGGGGGCAAGATGACAAATTACGTCTTAATAGGCCTAAAGTACGATTTGCTTTGGCGCATAATTCTTGAATTTGAAGGTTCCATTTCAGATCACAAGTGATTGTGACCCTTATATATCTTATTTGATTGGGGTTTTCTAAAGTAGTACCTTCCAGTCAATATGACATACTGGTTTATGGCATTTCTTTCTTGACATTTGCATTATGTTTCGTTTTTTAGGTTGGAATCGATTGCCCATTTTTCGTGCCCACTGTCCTTGTTTATTAATATCATTTTGTAAAATCTTCGTATCCTGCTCGGCTTTGATTGATCTGTAACATACACAGTCATCTGCAAAGAGGCAAATTTCTGAGTCACTTTCAATCATGATGTCATTGATGTGCAAAGAGAAGAGCACTGGTCCAAGTACTGTACCTTGAGGTACTCCAGAAGCGGTGACCCGACAAAAGAGCGCACTACAAAAGAGCGCCGACAAAAGGGCGCCGACAAAAGAGCGAGCGACAAAAGAGCGCCGACATAAGAGCGAACTAGAAAATATCACAACCATTTATTGTATTGCAAATAACTTTAATTTAATATCTTAAATGAAGTGTGTAAAATGACATTGGAAATCATTTCTGCAAATAACTTCGGCAGTATATGATTAATTTTGATCCTTACTTTAAATAAAAATTATATTGCAAGATTGTTGGCAATGCCTCGCAGATAGTCCATCAAAACAGCATTATTGTAAGTTGGAACAATGACCTGTAATCTTCTGTTCAGCTGTACGTACTTGTTTTTAGAAGCTTCAGGTTGATTCACACCGGATGGATGCCGTTCAGTTTCTATTTCGATGTGATCTTGCTCCAGACGAAAATGGTTGATCAGCTTAAAAATTGACGGATGATTGCAGTCGACCGTTTGTTGGAATGCACGATGCCAGGCTTCCACCGAGTTGTTTGTGCGTGGTAGATTGTCGTCGATACGATCATGTACATTCCAGAGATCTACGGCGAAGCGAGGATTGTCTCTCCGGTTTCTTCTACGTCGTCCGATGTAAGTGTCCTCCCAATAATCTACAAGTGGTGTAATTTCGGCAGGACTTGCTTCCGCCAATTCTTCGAATGAAACTACTTTCGATGCTTCATTTTTAGCGGGCTCAGGAGCGTGATTGTGTTCCGATTATGAGATAATATCGTCGTTGAGCATTTTCATTCTTCCACGACAGCCATCTTTCTTGTAGCGTCTCCATGACGTACTTCCGTCCTTGTTTTCACAGTCCTTTCGATATCTGTATCCGGAAACCAATAGCATAACCTTTCCTTTCTGTGACTCTGTTTTCTCCATGCTAATTTTTGTAAAATGCAATGCTTAATGAGCTTATATACGAAATTTTTTACTATAACTAAAATTAAATTATTTGTTATTTTTGATTTGTTATCAGTCCTAATTATATGGCGCTATTTTGTCTTGCTCTCTTTTGGCAATAATTAAAATATGTTGGAACATATGCGCTCTTTTGTCATTTGCTCTTTTGTCGGCAATAATTTACATATGGGGTATTGTCCAGGGGATATTATCTTATCGGCGCTCTTATGTCGGCGCTCTTATGTCTTGCGCTCTTTTGTCGCTCGCTCTTTTGTATGCGCCCTTTTGTCGGCGCTCTTTTGTCGTGCGCTATTTTGTCGGGGTGCCCTCCAGAAGTTACTTTTGACCAGCCATATTTGGAACCGTTTACCACCACACATTGTTCTGGAAACATAAAAAGAGTCTTTCCAGAGCAGAGTTTTGCCTCAATTCCATAATGAAATAGTTTACTCTTTAACAATTCGTGGAGGACAACGTCCAAAGCTGTGTCAAAGTCAAATACAAAAACAAAAATGCCTACTTGGTCATCTTTATCTAAATGTTTACTCCAATCACCAATAACACCCCACAGTTGTGTTTCGCAGCTGTGTAATTTCCGGAAGGCATGTTGTTTATCAGATATGATGGAAAAGTTATCCAAGTCCTTCGTGATGTTAGAACAAACAATATGCTCAAGCAATTTGCAAAGAACAATGATGAATGAGATGGGGCGGTAATTACTGGCCATTGCTCGATCACCTTTTTTGAACTGTGGGTATATATTTGCTAGAGACCAATCTTTGGGGATGTTTCAAATGTCCAAAGATTGTTGAAAGAGGCGTGTAAGCACTGGTGCCAACTCAGAAAATAGTTATTGAAGTATTTTGGGGTGTATATCATCCGGACCACAACCTTTTGATAGAATTAAAGCACGTATTAACTTCTGAACTGCTAAACACGTTGCTACTATATTATTCATTGTTGGTACTTTTGGGAATATACATGGTGACGCCATGTCACTGAAGTTGTTAAAAACACTGCAGAATTGTGTGTTCAGTTTTAATGCCTCACTGTATCTGTTTCTACTAATTAAGCCCTGTGAATCTTTTTATTGTTGCTGGGGTTTTTTTGGGGGGTTTTTTTGTTGTTTTTTTTTTTTGTTTTCCTGATGACAAATTTCCAGAATGATTTCGAATCTGAGGTTAAGTTTCCAATCATGCTTTTGTCGTAGCTATTATATGAATTTTTAACATTTTCTTTAATTTCAGCTCTTAACTGTTTCCATTTTATTCTTAATTTTTCACTGCTGTACGCTTTACTTTAGCATGAGTTTGTTTCTTCTGCGAACAAGTTTTGTAATTTTGCCTGTAATTCATGGCATCGACATAAGGGTCTATTCAGTTTTGATGGAACATTTTTTTTCAACTGTAGAAGCTAGCAAAGATTTGATAATTTTCCAGTTTACTTCACTATCCCTCTTATTTTCTAGACCGTTTAAATATCGGAATTTTGCAAAGGTGCTAGCTTCAGATCTGATTGCATCAAAATTACCATTGCTAAACAAATAGAATTTACGACGGTTTTGTTTGTTGGGTGATACATATACTTGGTTAGATACGGCACAAGCTTTAATATAACGGCCACAAAAACGCACAGGTGAATGAATGTGAGAGATATTTTTTTCTAAGCCATGGTCATTCATAATATCAATCAGTAACTGCCCCTCTGATTTTCTGAGCGTATTCCCTAGATTTCATTTTCTATTTGTCCAATTAATGTTATTACAATGAAAATCCCCCATAACATGTATATCGGCTTTATTTCCGTTCTTATCAGATTTTATTTCCTCAAACTGCTCTCTGAACAAGAAAATATCGTCACAGTGACTGCCTGGCCCTCTGTACCAACTACCTATGTAGTGGGATTGTCCATTCACAACGATTTTAGCCCGCGCAGATTCTGATCCATTGTCCGGTTCGGCCAGCGGCATCTGTGTATGATCTTTATGTACCGGTAATAATACCGCTCCGCCAAGTAACGTTCTATCATTCCTATATATATTATAATTACATTGCTCCGGAAATAACTCAGAGGTGGTGACTGAGATATCAATTTTAGTTTCATGGATAGCAACGGTGTCTGGTTTTTCAACATCTATAAAAGAAAGTAACTCCAATTTCTTACCCCTAATGCTATTTATGTTCATTGTTAGTAACTTTAGATTTTTGTTATTCAGTTTATTGTTGTTGTATTTTGTTTTGTACGAGGCGTTACCACTTCTTTCCTATTTAAGATATTCAATGTATTTTTAGTTTGAATGGGTGGGTTATTTAAAAAAATAAAAGGAGTCAGAGAAATTTAGAATGTCACATTTTTGAAAATATTCATGTAAAAGCTGTAGCATGAATTTCATTATATTCTAAATTACCTGTGTATGAGCAGTCATTGCGTGCACGCAGTAGGGTACTAACGTGGGGAGGGGGCGACTGACGGGGCGGTTGCCCCGGACGCCAGAGGTCTTGGGGCGCCATCATCGTCGCCCCGCTCGCCATTTACCCTTAGTACTCCACTGTGTGGACGAGTAACACTGCACAGGTTTCTGCAAATTTAGGACCTATCCATTACAAAAGGCCACCACTCTGCTGTACAGTTTGGGCAAAACCAATTGTTTTCGTCTAATATTAATTTTTCACACGCATTTTTTTGATACCTACGCACCTGGAATGATTCCATCTTTGTCAGTCATCACATTTAAATGGCCTTATCCTTTGTTCTGACCTGCTCTGAGAACAATCCACAGCGGTCATTGTTTGGACCAGGAATGAGTTCGATGTCAACTGCCCAAATCAGGAAGAAATCCAGGCTCGTATGGTATCCTTGTTTCAAATGTCCTAACAATTCTGTTTTGTTGCGATTGCCAGGTTTGTTGGCATGGACAAAATATTGCAGGAGGCCAGAGGGGTGAAATCTGGATGGCAAAATTGTCCATTCACACTTCGTCTGAGGGCATAAAGAGCTACAATGATTGTCAAAATGGTGAAAGATGAAAGTGGCTTAACCATATTACTTATGTGAGAGGCAATAGGGATGGACTTTCACCAGAGATGAACTGACAGAGCACGGGACAAACTGAGATGTAAACCAATATGGCGGGTAAATTGAGACGTAAACCAATATGGCGGGCAAATTGAGATATAAACCAATATGGCGGGTAAATTGAGATGTAAACCAATATGGCGGGCAAACTGTGGAAATAAGTTTGGTTAATAGTTAAGATCTGGTGAAAATAACATAAAAGTTACTAGAATGAAAATATGAGGTGCTCTTAAAATTATGTTTAAAAGTAATCCTACATATATATATATATATATATATATATATATATATATATATATATATATATATATATATATATATCGCATGCTGCCATCAGCCCAACACAGTTGTACAACGAAACCAAAATGTTGCCAAAAGCCAACAGCCTGGCCCCGACCCGGGCTGATCTAATGGTAAAATTAGAACCTGCACTCTTTCGGTCGCAAGTTCAGCATGTGAATCACTGCAGCACCGCAGCTCCTGTCTCCATTAGTTTCCTCGTACGACATACGACAGGAAGCACGACTTACGGCAGTGAGCACGACCTACGGCAGATCGTGACTGGCCTATTCTACATCCCTGAGCCTGAAGAGGGCTAAGTCTTCTCTCTCTCTCTCTCTCTCTCTCTCTCTCTCTCTCTCTCTCTCTCTCTTCAAAATACTCTTCGTCAAATATCATGATATATTGAAATAAGCCTTTCCTATATTAACCTTGGTTTTGTTTTCACGTTTTAAAAATTTGCCCGTGTTCAAAAGACTTTAGGGGGATGTATTTTTCGCCAAGTCATGATATGCATGATGACCCTAGCTTGAATAGAAAAACAATAAAACAAATGTATTACCATTTCTCTGCAAAGCCAGCTATAGTTGTACAGGTTAATTTATCAAGGTTTCACTACACAAATAGAGTCAATTAGCTGCTACTGCATCCTATTTTAGTCCCGAATAACATCATTAGTATTTTTTTCCATTGAATTTTCCTGGAGATTTGCTAAACAGTGAAGAATGTTATTTGCATTAAATAGAAATCAGCATTAAAGCCTCAATAGAAAATACGTTCACTGAGCTTGACTTTTGCTTAGGATGAGAAAGTAAGCAGCGTAGGATGACAAAGTAAGCAGCGTAGGATGACAAAGTAAGCAGCGTATGATGAAAAAGTATGCAGCGTTGGATGACAAAGTAAGCAGGCGTAATGCGACTGGATCTGGAAAGGTCATTTGCACTAAAATTCCAATCATTTCAATCCAGTGATAATATGTCCATAACATGCAACATAAACTATGCTAAATATTTTATATGCCGTGTGCAAATTCATGCCTAAAATCAGTAAGATAGTCTTGACACAGATGAATTTATAAATAAAGAACTGGATTTCATCATAAATGTCGAAAAAAGAAGGAAATATACATGGAACTTAATTAGTGTAGTGATTCCTCATACAACTTTGATTTTTCTTGCTCTTAAAACTAGGACAGATGTCCGCTCTATTTGTATACCGTATGAACTCGTTTATAAGACTAACCCAAACGAGAATAGCTTAAGACCAAAGCATCCGTTGCACTGACATTATGATGGCCGTTAGTCACACTCATGAATAGAGCGATATTATACCCATAAAGCAAGAAGAGGAATCGTTGAGGATATGCATGAGAGAGATCCCAAATGCAAAGACATAGTACGTTCTCCATTTAAGACAGACATACCTCTTGTTACGCGTCAAGTTTAAAAAAGAACGTGTATGTGATTCAACCGGCGAATTAATCTTTTTATTATCTCTGAAAAATTATTCTAGATGCGAAGATTTGCTACTGTTATGTCTTGCGAAGCAATGTCGTATCTCATAGATTGCTTTGGTTTGGTTTTGTGGGTTTAACGCCATTTTTCAGCACATGATAGGCTATACATGGCGGCCAGTATACATATCTGATAGAATTTGAATGGGAGGTAACATACCTGTGCATATAACACCTGAATATTGTACATATTTTATCAGGTATAACTTTTCTTCATGACAAATAGCGGACACAAATGATTACATTAAGATATTTTCGCATATAAGAAAAGAGACGAGATGAACAGGACGAATCGCATCGTTAGCTTTATTAAAAAATTGATACTTAAAAGAGAAATATCCGTTTTAATTTGACAACCCACTGTGTCGTGTGCATTCATGATCCATCTCATGCATTATCTGAAAAGTTCCAAGTATTTTTGTATTGACATAATATCGAGCTATGCATGAGAGCGACTG
Organism: Margaritifera margaritifera; assembly: GCA_029931535.1. Classification (NCBI taxonomy): domain Eukaryota; kingdom Metazoa; phylum Mollusca; class Bivalvia; order Unionida; family Margaritiferidae; genus Margaritifera; species Margaritifera margaritifera. Next base: position 1,383,756 of record JAQPZY010001361.1, read on the forward strand.
GTGGCCGTGGTTATGAACGGCAATCAAGGTCTAAGCTATTCGTAGTATTGTGCGCGTTATAAATTGATAACAACGAGATGTTTAAAATTCAGTGGTACGTGTTACACACGGATAACAAAAGTATATGTGATTTTGTGGTGCGCATTTTAACCACGTGATATATAAATTCAGTGGTGCGCGTTACACACGGATAACAACTGGGTATGTAAATTTAGATGATCATGTTTACGATAAGACCAGATGCAAAGGATACATGCGATGGGAATTACATTTGTCCAGTTTTAATTGCATCTTCTAGAGCAAGGATTGAAAAAATAGTCCCCTTTCTTGCATTGTATGGATTAGAAGTTTTGTAGCTTATTCTTTACAAATAAAATGTGTATCATACATCTGTAGTGAAACCAGTATTACAAGACACCTCAGTATCACCTGTAACTGGATTAGCGAGGAAGAATTGACTCTTGTTGTATCTTGTTTTTAAACAAACCGGAGTCAACTGTTCCTTTTTTTTTTGCGTATCCATTTAACTTGAGTTGATGGATACGCGAAAACTGTTTTTTTCCGGTAAACGGATACGCGAAAATGTGTTGACTTCGGTATAACTCATTTCACAATGGACATTTTCAGAATAGCCAGCGAAATTATGTTATTGTTCGACAGTTTTATGTTCGCTTCATATATATATATATATATATATATATATATATATATATATATATATATATATATATATATATATATATATATATATATAAAGGACATTATCACCTTATCATCAAATGGTAACTGATTTTTTTCATGGATTGCTAAATTAGTGGAGATACACTTAATTTTGATCTGCTCTTATTAACAATAAAATTTTATGTGATGCATTTGTTGCAACCTTCGAATTTTAGGCTTATTAACCAGAATGTGCAGGATAATAATGATGGCTTCAAAAAAAAAGGAAAGAGAGCGGGAAGGAAAAGGCAGATTCAAAACCAAGTAAAAATTATAAATACTAGTTCATTCAAACTTTGATAACTCAAACATCGCCCATTCGATTACTCAGAAAAACTCAGATAATTCGCTCAATCCTGCTGTAACACATTCTCATGTCTGCGACCTCTGAAAACTCGAAGTTACCGAAAACTCGAACAAGAAATTTTGGACATACAGCACATCGACTATTGAAGTCCTTTTGCATTTTCATTGCATACCTGGCCAATAATATTTACCCATATAAATACTCCGTAACTCTTTACATGTATCATTATTATTATATTATTATTATTATTATTATTATTATTATTATTATTATTATTTAAACTCTTGTACATTATCTCGCTATACCATGCTCTTGACATGCTTCCTTAGTACCATCATGCATAACTTTACCGGGATATAATTTCTTTTGCACAGTTTGATCATGGCGTTGATTTTTCGCCGCGTATGGTGTCAGTCCTTTGTTCCCAGCGGAATTAGGTCAAAACACTTTGGTCCTCTGCGTGATAGGCACAACAAACACTTCTTTGATTTTTTTTTTTTTTTACACAACTTTGTTGGGCTGATGGCAGCATAACATAGATATGTAGTTTAACCGTTTTAGACCATTTTAAAAAAAAATTTCTTCTTTTTTTTTTCTTCTATTGTTTATCATATATATATATATATATATATATATATATATATATATATATATATATATATATATATATATATATATATATATATATATATATCCCCGTCATTGTAACACGTAGAAGTCAAGAATTTCTCTTGGCTATTGAGTTTAGTGTTTGTTTTGTGGTTGTAACTTGTTTCTTCCTTTGACGAAGAGCTTGTTTAGCTCGAAACGTTGGGAAACTGTTTTGTATTTGCGCCGTTATCAATTTTTGTGTCTGTGTGTGTGTATATATATATATATATATATATATATATATATATATATATATATATATATATATATATATATATATATATCTTGAATAGACAAAGCAGAATAGAAAATATTACCATTTTTCCTAAGTTATTCAGTCTGTTATCATGAAGGAAAATAGGCAAATTTACGTTAATGCATTTATATATATATATGTATATATATATATATATATATATATATATATATATATATATATATGTGTGTGTGTGTGTGTGTGTGTGTGTGTGTGTGCGTGTGTGTGTGTGTGTGTGTGTGTGTGTGTGTTACGACACTATGGCCTAAAAGTATGAAACAGAAAGAGAGTGAAACCAACAAAAACAAGTAAAATTAACAAATAATTTATTTCTAGACAATTAAAGTGAAAATTCAAAAGACACTTACAATAACGTGAATTAAAGTCCAAATAATCCTAAGTGTCCTAATCGCAAGTTCAAAAATATATAACGTTAAGAACGAATTCCATTAGCCTTGAATATCCTGATGTATTACAAGTCTTAAATTTCCCGATGTGCCACAAGTCTTGAATGTCCTGATGTACCACACTGATGTAATCGGGAATGTTTTGAATCAATTCACATAAATCCTAAAATCATATATTAATCCAAAAGTTTATGAGCACTTTTATATTTCCAATGAATATTGTAAATAAATAATTCCTCTTAAATTACATCTGATTTCAACAACACAACTAAAATAGATTCCTTACAGACTGATCTTTTAGAACCGAAATTCTAGAATAGGAATGAATTTATTTACCAAAATCTGTATATAAATACATATGTCACAAAAGTCTAATTGCGAAATGACTATGAAAATACTGGCCAACCTGGCGCATGTCAGGACACGTTGCGAAATACTATGTAAAGAACTGGACAAAAGTTAAGTATGTATTTTTTTAATAACCATACAACTTACAATTATGGACAAAAGTTAAGTATATAAACATCATACATAACATAATCCTGTATATATATATATATATATATATATATATATATATATATATATATATATATATATATATATATGTGTGTGTGTGTGTGTGTGTGTGTGTGTGTACGTGCGTTCCTGCGCGCATGGCTGAATGTATGCATGTATGCGTGCATGCATTATGCATGTATGTATTTAGGAGAAACACCTCGATGTAATGGGACCCTTGTCTGTACAGGATGATGATAACGTTTCCGTGTCCGTCGACTGCCCTTGATAGATATATATTAATGTATCTTATCGGGGGAGGATGTTCTCAAACAGACATCTTGCAGAGGTATAATTTTTCATCCCCATAAATTGTCTTAAACTGCAGTCGGTAACTAAGGGACACGTTAACAACTGAATGTAAATTAACTTCACTCTAGATACGGGGAAGACAGAAGTTCGATCAAACGATGTATTATTGCAAAGTAAGTACCGTTTTACTCGCGTATAATATGAGTCCAAATGCAAACAACATAGACTTTGGTCTGCCGTCGCATAATGCGCCGGCAGATCAGGGTCTATGTTGTTTGTTCTACTGATCAGTCCTTACAAACAGCATAGACCCCGATCTGCCGGCGCATTATGCTACGGCATATCTTAATCTGTGCAGTTTGCAGTTGGTATCGACTTATACGCGAGCATAGGCGGTATATATTTTATCAATAAAGGATAAGAGTTGTGTTTCCTAAAACGTCATTCTTGTAACTTAATCAACACTATGAAACATATTTCTTTCTTTGCACTAGAAAACAATTTGTTCAATCCCTGGTCAGCTCGCTGTGGCACAGTAAGATACTATTAGAAAGTGGTAATCAACTCAGAATCGGTTCAAAATCTGATTGGTTAACGATTTAACGATTTAAGCAATCAGACTCCCGATTTTTAGTTAAGTCTCAGTTGTGGGAGTGTTTTCATAATCTTAAGGTCTGCTGACTTTTGACTTATGTCAAACCCAGTAAAAAGCTCTCAGTCATGTTTTCTTTCTATCGCCTTCCATTATCTTGCTTGTATTTTAATTTATTTATACGAATTTATATATCTGTATACACCACCACCACCAACGACAACAAAATTATTTGTAAGACGAAATAAATAAAAGGAGATGTAAGGCATATTTTTTAGAATGAGTGCGCACACACCAACAAGAAGGGGAAAAAAAAAAAAAGGTGCATGACGTGAGATTCAACATTTATTTGCACTTATCTAACCGGTATGATCAATATAATCATATAGCCTTTTAACAACTTTAAAAGTACAAGTGAATATTATCCAGGCATTTATTAACTGGTGCTTGCGGAAACAAATAAAGAGGTGAACAAATAATCGTTTTAGAAACCAGTGATTCGGTCTTTCTACACATGAGTCATTTTTTTATAATGCCTTTCTAACAAAGGGAACTCGACCAAAGAAATGTTCATGCTTTGAAAAATTTCAAGGATATCTATAATACACGACAATTTTTGAAATAATTGTCATTAGTCATATTTTAAGAAATGTTAGTGTAATTATTCTCATTTTTAACGAAAATTGAAAAGTATTTTGAAAATTAAAATATGTGATTAAAATAAAAAAGATGCCTTTTAAAAGAGGCTTTCAAATATTAAATATATTAATTTTTTTTAAAATCAAAATCAGCATAGGTCTTCATTTCAAGCGTTTATTACTTTCTAGCAAAGCGTACTTAAATACTAAACATTTTGATTCATGATTCAATCAAAATAGATAACTTGTTACTCGATGTGGGAACTTCTTATGACCACATACTGTAGTTGACAATGTAACATTGTTCAGCTTATTACGCTTGCACGGGAAGACACAAGACAAGTAACTCTACCTTATCTGATGAGAAAAGGTGTGTTCACACAAGTGAAATCACAAACTTTGTTCAATGAGACAACTTATAGATGCATCCGGATGGGAAAGACAGACAATTATCTGACTCAAATCTTGAAACGCGCATAAAAGAGCGACAACGTTATCTTGTGTACCCGCATTATTGCACGAGGCACCTGTGGGAAAAACAAGCAGTACACGTAATAAATACCCAACAGCTTTAGTGATGTTTGGTGCTTAATAAGGAATGATACTTTCTTGTATACGATCGTGAAACAAAGACATCCATGCGAGGAATATATTAAAAGGAAAACGAGCTGGTACCAACAAAGTGGAGTTGGTACGTGTAAATTGTCTAGATACTTAAACATTCACCAACGATCCTTGTTGTAATTTCTGAATCTACGATTATAATGATACATAGGTTGCCTCCATATTTATCAGTTCTCTCCACCGATAAGAGTAGTTATTGTTCATTCCATGACGTCATTTCCGGTTTTCAAATCTTGTCCAAATTTTTGAGTGGTATAAACCGTCAATTTTATGGAGACTTTGTGATTTTATAACGACTGATTGATATGAAAATAATTTCATCTAAAACATTTATATGTTTATATTTTTAGAAACTTTCCTATATTATTAGGTTATGCACCTCATCTCGGGAATGATTGAATCAGGTACAATAATTATTTAATTACTCTGAAAAAAGTAAGTTTCTCTAATCTGTGATAATATTTGATCATCTGACTTAAATTCCCACGCCCATTTGTGCAGCAGTGAGTGCATGTATCTGTGAGTTGGTGTGTACAACAGTAATGTCTCGCATTAATTCCATTATTTACAACTGAGACATCCATCTTGAGATATTATTGGCCTTATAAATGTGAGAAATGGTTATAAAAGTTTCTCTGCACCTTTTAGGATGTATGCTAGTGGGTGTAGTGGGACGGGAGAGAGGGGATGTAGGCTAGTGGGTGTAGTGGGACGGGAGAGAGGGGATGTAGGCTAGTGGGTGTAGTGGGACGGGAGAGAGGGGATGTAGGCTAGTGGGTGTAGTGGGACGGGAGAGAAGGGATGTAGGCTAGTGGATGTAGTGGGACGGGAGAGAAGGAATTAGTGACTGAGAAAAGCGCTGGAACATACTGCTTGGTCCTAATCAAAACTCCGAAGGGTTTTATTGCAGCCAAGATCTTTTTGAGAAACAATCCAAATCCCCTGTATAAAATCAGTCACGCATTCAAACTGATACACATTAAAGAAATAAGATCACACGTGTATACAGTGATTAAAATACGTTTCTGAATCAAAGTGTAATAATTTTTTCATGAAGGTAGATGACGAAATAATTCATGCTAAAGGTATGTTGAACCACATATATAAAAGACGAAGCAGACAACGTCTGCGGTAAAGCATGGTTTTAGTGACTCATAAAGGAGAGCTGAAATTGTAACAATCAATAATAATTTTTTTTTTTTTTTTTTTTTTAACCAAGCATTTGTAACAAGCGTTTAGACTGGCTAAAATCACATCATGTGACTCAGAAAACTAGAAGTTATTACTTCATAACACCAGAAAGGAACTACGTATGTATTCATGCGCTTGTTTTGTATGCTTTTACAATATTTGTAAACAATGGTGAAATATAATGCTGTTATTTGTTTCTTGATATTTGTTATTTTTTGTAAAAGCTATTTGTAATTATAAAAATTAAACTTCAAATTTTATAGCATTCATGAAGTCATAAAGCTTGAAAATCTGTTACACAAAAAATGAACGGCCAATAGTTCAGTGCCATTTCAACCCCTCAACTCTTTGACTACGACCAATAGAAGGCCACTAACTGTTATCTGGCCTGAAAGTGACTGAATATTTTTAAGTAACAAATGCTAGCTAGAGGAATTACACTCTATAGGGGCCGACTATCTGCACTAAAATATATATTAAAAAGAATAGATAAAGAATTTTTTATCATGTCATATTCACGCGCCCTACTTGTGTGATTTATCAATATTTTTTAAACAATGGCTAAAATATTTTATTATTATTTATTTCTTGAAATATGTTAGTATTTTTATACCTATTAATAATTATATTAATTCAGCTTCATATTTTAAAAGCTTCAAGAAGTCATGAAACCCGAATGTCGATTATACATTGCACGAACGACATTTGCTACGAGCGTTCATGCAATGTGTAATCAATTTTAAGCCTTAATGACTTCAACAATCCTGTAAAATATGAATTTTAATGCTTAAAAAGCATACTTGAAATTTAATAAGTATCGCTTAGAACTAAATTCAAATTTTCGGTAATCTTACTTTACTTAAAGACATAACGATGAAACATCTTATAATTTTTGCCCAACCAGGACAGATTTTCTTATATAAATCATTGTGAGATCGACGCAATTAGGACAGATTTTCCTATACTACTCATTGTGGGCTGGGCCCAATTCAGCCAGATTTTCTTATGCAAATCACTGTGGTCTGGGTCCAATTAAAACATATTTTCTTATACAAATCTTTGCGGGGTGGGTCAACTTAGGACATATTTTCTTATACAAATCATTGTGGACTGGGCCCAATGAGGACAGATTTTCCTATGCAAACCACTGTGGGCTGGGCCCATATAGTACAGATTTTCTTATGCAAATCATCGTGGGATGGGCTTTGGGAAAATAGTGGAACTATTAATTGGTTACCATATACAGGACACTTTTAAAGTAAAAACTCTCTCTCTTTCTCTCTCTCTCTCTCTCTCTCTCTCTCTCTCTCTCTCTCTCTCTCTCTCTCTCTCTCTCTCTCCAACCGCTAAAAATAGTTTTAAAGGTTTGAAAGGATCATGCGAATAAATTTCTTTCCTACCTACCAGGTGATGAATTTATTAAACGGAAGAGGGAACACGTGAACCTGACTAAAGAGGACTAATTTATCATTACTGACATGTAATATATGAACTGCAATATTGTTATATTCGACAAATCGAAATTCATGCAAATACATTAATCGAAAACACCGCATCGCCACTTTGTTTTAAAAGAAGTAAAAGGAGAACTAAAGAAATATGATGTGGTCGTGTCACTGAAAAGGGCAGGAGTGACTGATGAAATATAGACTCCCTAACGTACGCTATAAAATTTACCTAATGTTGACAATTATTATTAAATTGATGGCATAAGAAGCATGTGGAATAAAATACGCTTTATCAGCGAGGATTTAGTATGATAGATGACCTCTCAAAAATAAAAAGTTACGCTATTAATTTTATGGTATTTTCCTTTCGCAATTCCTTTGCTGTGCAAAAATAAAAACGACAGATGCCATTTTATTTTGTTATTTTGTTTAAATTATTATTATTTTTTGTTAAACACCAAATAATTAGTGGATGTATCGTTCACTCAATTGTATTAAGTTTGTATTTGTTGTAAACACATATTTATATAATTGATTTATGACTGGCGCAGACAACAGTAGCAGATGATATTAGAATACCGCTCGAATCATAGAAAATGAAGTTGAACCTTACTTGCAAATGAAAAATTACTAGAGTAACTTCATTGGCTCCCCTCGCTTTTTTATATTGTCTACTTCCCATCCCACCTCCATCTAAGATCTTGACCCAGAGGCCGTTGCTCACATCTGTATAATATTGTATGCGTCTTCCTGCTCTGACCACATCTATAAAGTTTTGTAACAAATTATACAACTTTTTTTAAAGTAATTGTAAGTTTGGTATATTTGACCTTTTGACCCCCTCCCTGGACATCTAGAGGAGGGAGCCAAAAAATTATATCCTCTTGTGTATTGTTTCTATGTAGATAACTAAAATACCAAGTCCATATCGAGTTTAAGACGATACAATGTATATTGTAACGGATATACAGATGGAGAGTATCACAACATACACGACTCTTTTATTTAATAAATAAAGTGCAGGAATAAACTAGTATTTTGGGTGGAGACGCTGTGGCTCACTGGTTAGCGTGCCGGACTCAAGGGTTCGAATCCTTCCATAGAACCAACCTGGGTCAGCTCCACTTACCTCGGCACTAAATAACCTACTTGTGTTGCTGTGCGGTAACGAACCAACCAAACCTAATAGGGGTTATTTGGAATAAAATTAGGGTTATTTGCAATAAAATAGGGGTTATTTGCAATAAAATAGGGATTATTTGCAATAAAATAGGGATTATTTGCAATAAAATTAGGGTTATTTGCAATAAAATAAGGATTATTTGCAATAAAATAAGGGTTATTTGCAATAAAATAGGGGTTATTTGGAAATTAAAGAAGGTTCATACGTGCCGATATAGGGATTGTCCTGTGTCTTGTCTTGCAATCTTACATAGCTGAATTTTTGAAGAGTTTATGAATATTTTAGTAATTTTATTATATATGAGTACTTTGCTTTTTTTTAATGGAAGATAAAGGTGGAGTGACATTAACTTAATTATTTGTAAACTATGATCTATACATAAAATTCCTTTATATTTCAACCAAGAATATGTTACCTGTTGCTTATATGATCTGTCTGACGTAACGAATTATTTATATAATAATGTTAATTATTTAATTTCGGGATACATTTATAGGTACACTTTAATAATGTCATTCATATATGTCGTATTCTAGATAAGTCTTACTTTATTTTCTGTGTGTGTGTGTTTCTCTCTCTCTCTCTCTCTCTCTCTCTCTCTCTCTCTCTCTCTCTCTCTCTCTCTCTCTCTCTCTGCACGTGTATTTGTGTGTTTGTGAGTCTGAGTTTGAAATCCAATTTCAACATGTCATTTCGAGAATTCTGCGATACACTATACGTTTTATTCAACGTAAGAATTTGGCTAATATATCGAAGAAATTAAATTTTCAAAAATATAGCTGACATTGAAGCACAATATGCGCGAAAGTGTATACAGTATCAAAATGAACGGTCAGTAATTCACATACAGTTATTCCATGATGGCATTAATTTACGAAGTCGCGAAAATTTAAAAGATGTTAGAATATTTTGATTGACAACAATTTTATACAGTAACTTTATTAAAAAATGTGTTTTCGAAATTTCTTTCTTATTTTATTTTTTCTACATCTTTAATGAGACTGTATTCAAAAATATTTAAAAACAGCTGAAACAAGTGGCAAATTATAATCGCTATATTGATTGACAAAGGCAAAATTTGCCTGATCGTTAATTGGGGACAATATGTGAATAATGAATCTATACACTCGATTAAAAATTATTTTCCACTTTAAAGTTGTAATCCAGGGTTGACAAACTCCTCACCTCTGTCCTTTTTATTCGTGTTGGGAACCAGGACAAGGCTTAGCTGCACATGAAAGAAAGCAGAAGAAGGTACAAATATGTTTATAAAATACGACTGGGCTGAAATACAAACTTCTGCAAAACGTAAACGAAGTCAATGAAGCTTGGAATATGGATCAAAATGACTTTCGTATGGAAGGGTGTTGTACTTACCAAGTTGTAAAGCCGAAATCACAATACCCCGAAGAAAACAAATTCCTGACGCATTCACCGTATCGAGACAGATGAAACGGGTTTAAATTTATTGATATTACGTGCAAATGATACAGTCTATTTCAAAATATAAGTATGAAGATATCCCGATCTGTGAAAGGATATTAACATCACATTTCTGAACAAAAATGAACAAACACATTCAAATGTAATGAACATCAAGATGTTACAGTGTTATTTTCTTCTCACGAATATCATCTGCAGTAATTTCCTTCATTGTCATTTTGAAACAGACTATGTATCATCTGAACGCCAAATCAATAAATGTCAATTGTTATGTTGTGTCTCGATATTGTGATCGCGTCAGACATGGATTGTTCCAGGAGTGTACTGGGTAAGCAACTCGGCCCTGGACTTATCTACCGGGACAGACCCGGGGTTTTGCTCACACCAGTAAAACACCAGTAAAAACGGATTTTTTTGACGGCCCACCGGCCCACCGATGCGGCGGTCTGCCGGGACAGGCCCGAGGTTTTGCTCACACCAGTAAAACACCGGTTAAAACGGATTTTTTTGCGGCGGCCCACCGGGATTTGTCCCGGTATGCCCAATGACCAGTACACCACTGGATTGTTCGCTGTGTCTCGATATTGTGATAGCATCAGACATAGATTGTTCGCTATGTCTCGATATTGTGATAGCGTCAGACATAGATTGTTCGCTGAGTCTCGATATTGTGATAGCGTCAGAAATAGATTGTTCGCTGAGTCTCGATATTGTGATAGCGTCAGAAATAGATTGTTCGCTATGTCTCGATATTGTGATCACGTCAGACATATATTGTTCGCTGGATAAAAGACTTTCACTTTTAAAACCTGCAGACAAAATTTTAAAAAAAGTTAAAATTGAACCAAAGTCACTGAGGCGTGAAATATAAGGTATCCTAACCAAGGTCCTGTTAACAAAGATTTTTTGCAAGTCACATATCTTCTATATCAGTTCGCTGTATTCAAATGAAACTTTCGGATAATATTACTATATGTCTAAAGGATGTATCCTGTTATGCCACGTGTTCCTATCTTGCCTGCGTATGCAGAGAGCTATACTATTACGCCTGTGCAAGCAGAAAGCCATACCATTATGCCTGCATACAAAAAAAACTATGCCATTATGCCTGCATACACAAAAAGCCATACCATATGCCTGCGTAAGCAGAAAGCTATGCCATTATGCATGCATATGCAGAAAGCTATGCCATTACGCCTGCATGTGCAGAAAGCTATGCCATTATGTCTGCATATGCAGAAAACTATACCATATGCCTGAGCATGCAGAAAGCTATGCCATTATGTCTGCGTATGCAGAAAGCTATGCCAATATGCTTGCGTATGCAGAAAGCTATGCCATTATGCGAGACACCGCGTTCCGCAAAGTCCTTGTTTGTTATTAACCTCTTTTATTAGCATTACATTGTAAACTTTTTTTCTATCATAAATGCCATTAATATTTGTTATGCAAATTAAGAGTTGCATATATATATATCTAGCCAGTGTTTATTGTTCATGTCTTTTCATTGTCAGTTTGTCTCATTTCTAAGAGTGACATCCATGTATGGACTTGTACTCAATCTGAGAGAATTTATCAATTGATTTGAACAGGAGTGTTGGAAACATACCAGTCAATCAATCAATCAATCAATCAATCAATCAATCAATCAATCAATCAATCAATCAAGTAAGGAATCGACAGATCAAATTATACATCAATCTATTATTTCCACTCACCCACCTATCTTCTAAATAAATTAATCGATTGATCGATGGATCGATCAGTCAATCAATCCACATAATCAAATTAGGATTGATAGTATAAAATCATGCACGGAATATGATGATAAATGTTATTCTATTGCTCAGTTCCTTTATCACGGTACGCAATGCAACGTCAGTGAATTTGTCTGAACTTGTGACACTTATTGGTCTTTTTCCTCTGTATGCATCTTCGGTCAGGGTCCTAAAAATCTTGATACCGAGGCCCAGAGTCAGAAGAATGCTGAGTCTGGGTCACGATTTGTTTATTCGGGTAGCCCATGGGCTACCCCATAACATTATGATTGCTTCTATGTTTGATTTGAAAACGTATAAAAACAAAATTGTTCCGCAAAAGAAAATACTAATAAATGACACATAACAAGACAGATGGGAAAATTTAATGTTTACGATATCACATTAAAGTGCCTTTCCTGGATTTAAGCTGGCTAACCGGATTCTTTTCCGTGGTCGCCTTGTACCATCCGGCGTTGAAAAATTTTGGACCTAGCTTCTGAGCAGTAAAAGCTAATGATGTAGAAACTGATAAAGTAAAATTGGTATACAGAGTAAACTTTTGGTAGGATGTTGAGATACTGCATTTTATTAACGTGTTGATATATCTGTGCACGCGTTTTGTTTGTGTTAACGTATATGTGCACGAGTAATCTGTGCACGCGTTTTGTTTGTGTTAACGTATATGTGCACGAGTAATCTGTGCACGCGTTTTGTTTGTGTTAACGTATATGTGCACGAGTAATCTGTGCATGCGGTTTGTTTGTGTTAACGTTTATGTGCACGAGTAATGTACACATTTAAAATTGACCGTCATAATCTTTCCTTAAAAAGCAACAACAACAAACCGCTTAATATCAATTACATTCCATATAATAGTCATATATCCTATTTTACTAACAGGTATACAGAAAATATGTGTAATACTTCAATGATGCAGATGTCGAACTATATGACCCTATCAAAATCCTTTTGATTAATATCACATATAATAATGAGACAGGTTAATGGCATCAGACGTGACAGTAATGTATTAACGTTATTTTAGAACTAGCATCGCCCCTTTGAAGGTCACAAATATAGTTTTTTTTTACATCATGTACGTTGACAAACAATTTTAAAAAATCCACAAAAGTCTCACTTAAAAATCACATAGATGAAATGTAATACCACCATCTAGACTAAATTATCATAATGTGTATGACTGCCTGTCACTTGTCATCCTTTCTAGATAAGAATCAGGCAAATATGCTATTATATTTGCTTTTATTTTGGGAATCTATTATTTTTTATTAGTTCCTCCATTTTTTTTACGAAAACTGTTGATGTGAAATCACCACTAATATCAGAAAACAAATGCTTTCATGCATAAGCAAGCTTGTAATAATGAAACAGCATTCTTGATTTGTTTTTAAGTGAACACGACTCAATCATAGCAATAGAGACAAATATTTTGGGCTTGTGATAACAATTTATATTGCCCCGGTCCTCAAAGCGGTTTGCTAGAAGAAGTTGATTCTTGAAATGAAACTTCCAAACATGAAATAGAAAGCAAAGATTACAAAGCGACTGATTTCACTTGACAACAAAAATTTTTGATCACTATTTTTAATACATGCGAAATGATACTTACCTATGAGAGCTCCAGGTTTTGTTTCATATCTTGCAACCTCTCATTCGTCGCTCAAGGCCGATTGCCGATATAAGAATGTCAGATGGTTCATCGCCTAGTCTGTTATGTTGTTGATCGTCAGATGCTTCGCCTCCTAGTCTCTGTTTTAATGTAGATCGTCAGATGGTTCGCCTCCTAGTCTATTTTGTTGTTGATCGTCAGATGGTTCACCTCCTAGTCTGTTTTGTTGTTGATCGTCAGATGGTTCGCCTCCTAGTCTCTGTTTTAATGTTGATCGTCAGATGGTTCGCCTCCTTTTCTCTGCTTTAATGCTGATCGTCAGATGGTTCACCTCCCAGTCTGGTTCAATGTTAATCTTCAATATAGTACAGAGAATAGGTTTGATGCACCCTTCCGCATGTCGTAAGAGGAGAGTATTGAAGGCAGGAGCCGCGGTGGCTCATGGGTTAGCGTGCCGGCATTGCCACGGATAAGGAGCGTGTTCGAATCCTATCAGTGGATTAGTCTGGGTCGGCTACTGTGGTGTGTCCTTGGACAAAGCACATTACTCCAAATGCATCGGCACCAAATATCCTACTCGAGTTGCTGTGCCGTAAAACACGAAACCAAACCAAACCAAACCTAATCTCCCATCATTAATTGCGCTACGCTTCATGACTTAACACTATGAACTATAGAAGAATTCCATCCGTTTAACATCAAACTGAATATCATCGATCTTTTCCATCGCATGATAGCGGGTGTCTGTCAATCGGTACAATACGTGGTTTTTCTCAAATAAATTTAATTTCGGAAATAGTCTTATCCAACCAGACTCTCGCCTGGCACCGTTAAAGCTTCGCCATACGAGAGTCTGGTAAAATGCTTCACTAATCTCTGTTTAACATAGAAGACGCTTCGGTAATACTTTGCAGAAGCGAAACTATGAAGGCATATCTCCTTATTTCAAATTTGCTACTATACATATTTTCTACAGTTATTCATATTGAAAACTTAAAGGGATATAATTAAACATCACTACTGATGCAGAAATTGTGTCAGCCAATTAAAATGACCACGTGTATTACGTCATTTTATCATCACTATTACGTAAAACATCACCTGACCTCATCAGCCAATGAAATTGTTTTCCAGCTTTTGGGGAAACCCCGTTCTGGCGTTACGTGAAAAATAGACCCTCGTGTGGCGAAGACCTCACGGAACCACGTGAGAATCGGGTGGAATGAGACTTTCTCGGAAATGCTTCGATGGCGTGATATAGCATACAAATTATTATGACCACCTCGGCTGTTTCTGCGAGACATATATATACCTCGGTATGATTCGTATTATTGACCTCGAAGTTGCGAATGCGTATAAACTGGAAATCGTCATTTTCCAGTAACAAGTAAGTACGCTAAGCAAAAAAGAGCAATGTCAAAATTATTGTGATACCTTTCTGGAATTATTTGCACAAGTTCATTAAAAGAAAGCTCTCAAGTGAGTTGATGAGTGAATAAAGAAACTTGGGAATGTTTCGGTCAAGAATAAGTCATGTCAGTCATCGGTAAAGAAAACTATAATGGTATGTGATATCCACATGACGTCATATGGTAAACAAGGTATATGTCTATGCAATGGCAGTTACCGTACAATTTCCTACGCTTCTCATAGCACACACTCTTTTAGAACATACCGCTGGGCATAAGGCTGTTTTGACCTATGGGTCATCTAAACCAGGGGTGTCAAACATACGGCCCGCGGGCTGGATGCGACCCCCCAGACTCATTATTCATTATTATTATTTATTATTGTTTATATAAAATCTGGCGCGCCATAGCAATTGAGTTCGACACCTCTGCTCTAAACCCTAGTGCATCATCTCCGCGCATTAGTAAAAGTGCAAGTTGATTGGGTCCTGTCTCAGATCTCCCACCACAAGTTAAACTCCTATCAAAAATAATGTAAAAGAGGACCGGACTGTGTATGGTGGCTCGTAGGGGTTTCATTGTGACGTCATCGGCACATTGATACGTGTCCCGCGTGCTACCGGTTTGCAGAGAGAGAGAGAGAGAGGAACTTCGAAGATTAGAATTGCTTCGGGTCCAAATTAATCGTTTCGAGTTTTTGGTCGTTCGATCATCTAGTGGTCGCAGGTAGCAGAAGGCTTGTACGCTGGGACTGAGTACTTACATTGCGAGATGTCAAGTATTTGCATGACCGATGTTTTAGGTATATACTGACTTGGTAACGGTGCAATTACAAATTAGTTTCCCAAAGTTTAGAGCTAATCTTCGTAAGAGGAAGAACTAAAAAAACCTGGACTAGTAATATGCTTAAATGACAGGATGAATATACAAGCAAGAGTTAAATAATGGGATAGACAACAAGAAACAATTTAAAATAGGTCTTAAAACGAGTATACCACGTGTCTAATTTGTGTTCATGTCAAATTACCAAACTTGTATAGTACTAATAAAAAATTTCGTGATCTGTGAAATTACGTGTTGATCTTACGGATGATCTGTGTAATTACGTGTTGATCATACGGATGATCTGTGTAATTACGTGTTGATCATACGGATGATCTGTGTAATTACGTGTAGATCTTACGGATGATCTGTGTAATTACGTGTTGATCATACGGATAATTTGTGTAACTAGGTGTTAATCGTACGGATGATCTGTGTAACTACGTGTTAATCATATGGAGAACCAAATTGCTTTAACCAACTTCCAGTCTGAGGAATAGATATAATCTTCCACGAGAAAGTATCTAAAAATAAGGTGATTTCTCCGTCTAAATATGTTTACAGCGACATTGTATACATTTGATCTCAGTTATCGAAGAAAACATAAGAAGCCATAAGGAATGTCATTAATTTAAATACAAGTTAGACGGGGATCGATTTTGAGGCGACTACCAATTGTTTGTAGAACATGTTACGAGCCTTATTTGCTTTAGGCTGAATCATTTATCTGTCGCTAGAACTTACACAATTGCCTCTCCTAGGCTGTATTTCACCATCAGCCTTTTTATTAAGTAGTCGGGTAAATTACTGTTAAATCGCAATAAGGTGCGAATAAGGGGGACTCTGTGATAATTTAGCAACGAAATTAAACGACCTTTCTGCATCTGATGTTGTCGAATTTGCATGAAACTATTATTCGTAGGTCACTTGTGGAAATTACATCCATTAGGGTTTTAAATTAATCTACATTTTTAAGAATTCATTACTTGCTTTTCTTGGTATTCTATTGAGACATGAATAAAAACTTTGTTATCCGCAATATCAACTTACGCGTAAAAAGGGGGTGGTAATTTTTTTTTACACAAGAAATACAGCTGTAGAAATCACTCTATAATGGAAATTTTCATAATTGTATACAGTTATTTTGACTTTGATCCCCAATGGCGCATAGCCGTTACTGGTCGACAAGAATGACCTGTCCATTTGACCTTTCAGTGGAATATTTATAAGGGCCTAGTCCACTTGAAAAATAGGTTTTGACGTGCATTGATTTTGCGTGCATTATCTGGACGAATTACTTTGGGAGTAATCAGCATACAAAATTCATGCATACAACTATGCACAATGCACGCCTACTACTATGCACAATACATGCATATCACTATGCACAATAAATGCATTATATGCATACTGCTAAGCACAATGCATGCAAATTACTATTCCTTTTCCTCGAGTAGACTAGGCCCTGATATCTATTCTAATGAAAGATCAAACAGATAGCTCATTCTTATCAAGTAATACTCTGGTGTGTGTTTTGGCGCTGTGACCAGAAAAAAAGTTTACCTTTAATTTGATGTTTAAGTGTGTTGCTAACCCTGGTTATGATTGCAAGAAACGGATTCATGTTTAACATTCAGCTGAACCAAAGCCACCAAAATATCTACTGTATTTAGCCTACTCCCTTATAAATTGAGTCCAACTGAAAACAACATAGACCCTCATCTGCCATCGCACAATGCACCGACAGATCAGGGTTTATGTTGTTTATGATCCTGATTACTCTTAACAAACTGCATAGAGATAGATCTGCCGGTGCATTATGTGACGGCAGATCTGTTTCTGTGCAGTTTGCAGTTGGACTCGATTTATAAACTAGCATATACGGTAAATGGTGATTTAGGCCCAATCATATTTCTGGTCACAAGAGCCAAAAACACCCAGAATGCAGCACATGATTCTCTGTGACATGATGGATTGCATGCTCTCAACTCAAAATGACGTTATATATACGCAGTTCAAAGCTGTAGAATGGAGCCTTAGAAATGATCGAGTGATTGACATTTAACAGCACATCAACACATTAAATGTTATATCACGCCGAGGCAATTAAAGTGCCTTGCCCAGAGACACACCACGGTGGCCAACCCGGTCTAGTCTTGTCAGGTTTCGAACCCGCACCCTTTTGCACACTAACCAGTGAGCCACCGCGACTCCGAATTAGAAATGATGTACCACGTATGCGAAATGCCGGCATTGTTTTTTTTTTTTTTTAGTTTCTTCACTGTCTTTAAAAATTACCGTTCTTATAGCTTTCATTTGTTTACCACAAGATGCAGTTTTATGTGGTCAATTGGTCGACATTCATCACATTTAAGATCTTTTGTTTCCTTTAATAAATTTTCTCTTGCAAATAAATGCATATACCAAACGGAAAATATAGGTAGTAATACTTGCATAAATCTTCACCTCATATTAGTACTTAGTAGCCTTTACCATAGACTAATTTTCTGAAAGTGAGTGACATGAAATATCAGACGCGACTTGGATATCAAATTGAAAACATTTATTGAATTCGCTTCACTATTTCCAAATAATGCTTTGACTAATAAACTAAGGTAATGTAATGAACGCAATATCCTCGCCCAATTCACTTCAAATTATTGTTATTCGTGTTATACTCGCTTATATTGCCTCATATTTGGTATGTGATCATAAGATAAAATACAATACAGAAAAACGTCTACCTTCCACCACCCAGATCAAATTATACTTCAATGCTATATAAATATCAAGCAATATTTCAATTCTGACCCAAGGGCCATCAGGATGTATTTGAATTTCTTCACGCCCTTGATTAAAATACTTATGTTACCTATGGTTATTTACTTGCCTTTGATTTTTTATTCTTTTTTTTTTTTTTTCTTTTCTTCCTTAAATGATATTGGATACCTTAGGCTAGTTAACTATCGCGGTTTACAATCATTCTGTCACACCATGCAACTCAAGAAGTACCTCGCAATTTCTATGAGGGTTACCTTACCATATTCTGGCCGACTTTTCAATGGTTACGTTGAAACTGGATCGATAAAATCTCTATACAAGCAAGTACAGCACCCAAAAAACTCTCAGAGCATAATAATTTATAACCAACTCAAACTTTTAATTTTCAATTATTTTATCCATAACAAGTTACACTTTAGAATTACTAAAATTTCAGAACTTACCAAATACTGTCTGCTCTATATGGCAATATTATTTCTAATGTTGAAGAGTCCTAATAATATAGTATGTGCTCCGGCAGTTTAATGACAATTTCCAACATAAGATGGGCATCTGTAAAAATAATACTTTCATATTTTAATTAAGGCATGCATTTTATGTGTATATGGACCAAGGAGTCTGAAATACCTTATCTTATCTTATCTTGCCTGGCCTTGCCTTGTCTTATTTTTTTTTTATTTATTTTTAAAAAAAAATTTTGTTGTTTTTACATGAACACCGCCACACCCACCCTTTGTATGCTGGCGTTGCCGTCATGTATGAATCCTGTTCAAGTCGATCTTTTTTTTTAAAGTTACACTCTCAAAATTCCAATACATCATTTAAAAATATAAAGAAACACCGTATGTTTGAAATTCCTGGATTACAAAGCCAAGTATATTTGATGATAAACCCGTGCAAAATGTCTTATGCATGCATGCACCATTTCGCTTTTATTTTATTTATTTATTTATTTTTTTTTTTTGCCGACAACATTGTTAATCCACATACGAACAGCAACGCACACAAAGTTTAGAAAGCGCAAGGGAAAGAGAAATTTTCCATAGATGTACTTTACTGAGAATCATTATCAATTTTCTAAATTTCCTTGTCATATGATGTATATATGAACTTTCATTAGTGATTTAAGTTACGGTTCTTTTAATTGACGGTACTCCAATCTTCATTTTCCTTTGGTTATTTATAAAAGCCAAACCAGGCGGAGATCTCACAGAGCCACGCGAGAATCTGGTTGAAAAAAAACCTAAACTACGAGAGCAGTAATTACCATCTTTCTAAACTGCTCCAGAGAGATATCATGAACAAAACCACTACCTTGACAAACCGTTTGACACCTGGGTCAGTCTCGTTTTGAAACGTCATTTCTGATGTTTAAGCGATTCATTTTTGACGAAAAGATCGACAAATTTATTATGAAAATGCTAGATCTGCTAGCTTAAGCATTACATTTTTTATTGTATCCTCTACGTTTGACAAATTCTTTCGAACGCAGGGTTAAATGAAGAAAAAGCCTTTACGTAAGTTTCTAGCAGAGTTCAACTTTTGCTGGCAGTGGCTTTATGTAAGCTGTAAGGTGCTGACATCTGTGAGGAATACGCAATTTGTATACAAGCAGGAACTGATAAAAGTTTTTTCTGACACAGTTCATTAGGTGTACCATTTCAA
The DNA here is from genome assembly GCA_029931535.1 of Margaritifera margaritifera. NCBI lineage: Eukaryota > Metazoa > Mollusca > Bivalvia > Unionida > Margaritiferidae > Margaritifera > Margaritifera margaritifera. The sequence continues at coordinate 1,404,093 of JAQPZY010001361.1, forward strand.
TTTTCTGATTCAAGTCTTTTACGACACAATCAAATAGGTATAGTATACCATTTCAGTTTTGTGAAAATGTCCCCCCGAATGAATAATAACCTGCACATCACTACAGATTTTATTTTGAGCAGGTAATACATTTAAGTTTCAGTTAGAAGTATATAACTTGTAACAGACGAAGACAAGCGTGGCTTTATGTAAGCTGTAAGGTGCGGACAACCGTGCGGAGTACGCCATTTTTCTACAAGCAGGAACTGATTAATTTTTTTTAATAAATTGGCCATTTTGCGAGTCATTGTGGGTAACTTTCTGCACAAAATGGCAAATGGGAACTACCAGTCATACACATAGTACCCATCTTTGAAAAGATATTCCGTACATAGGTAGCCATGGGTCGGGAGCCGTCCCACAGACTACCGTACAATTTGTTCTCCACATATCTTGTTGTAATTATAAAGGTTTCAAGCAGCTAAACTTTGGACTATAAAAAGAGAGGAAGAATAAATAAAAAAACACCCCAGCAAACAACAAGAATAATTATGTAAAACGGATGGATAGCAAGGAGAAAGAACGGTTTTATATATATATATATATATATATATATATATATATATATATATATATATATATATATATATATATATAAGGGGTGGGGGTGTATTATTATCACAGTAACGCAATCTTGATTGCTAGATCACGTCGAGGTGTCAGCATCAGAAAATCAGAAAATCTGAATCATTATCATTACGAGACGCGAAGCGTCGAGTCATGATCCGGATTTTTAATGCTGACAACGAGACGTGATCTAGTAATCAAAATAGCATTACTGTATTAATGATATTTTTGTTATATACCTATCAATTTGGGGATAATTGAATAAAAATCACTATATGTAGCTGAAAAACACAAGAAATTGATAAACATTTCAACCTCTTCATCTTCAAGCATAAACTGAATTACACCTTTATCAGCTGACATGCGCATGAATATTAGTTTTATGAATGAAGCGCGTGAAACAAACGTATTCAGTTTGACTATCAGCACTGTCAATAACACGAATTATTCGACGCTTGGGGGCAGCAGACCCATACATGTAATTCAGAGTTTTTGTGCAGGTCTAAAATTTTGCATCACGGAAGATTTCACCAGCTGCATGACTCTGAAAGTTTCTTTCCGAGGCCAGGTTGATAGCGGTTGAACTGTTTCTGGAAAAACATTGTGCGAGGCTCCGACGGGGACTTGCCATGGTAATGATCACATTATTTTGACAGTTATTGACACCGGGATTGGACACATTGTTGTAACTTGACGATACAGATTTGATGCAGAGAATGTTACGCATTTCCTTTTGCATGTCAAGTGAGGCTATGGCATAGTTGTTCACGCTTTGCACATTTGTTGTGGCCTGTACGTTGTTGAATTGTTGTAGGAGCTATTCCAGCATGAAGAAGTCTGGGGCAAGTGGATTCGGTTCTGCGGCGGCATAGTCAGGAAAATCATTTAGAATTGATAGGAAACTCGCATATTCATCCATGATCTGCATGACGCACTCATCGCTAAACAGATCTTCAATATTTATGATTTCAAATTCACCCATTATGCAGGAAACTCACTATGTTTTGTCCAATTATGAACTTCCGTAAATGGGTTTTACTTTAATACGGAATCAGAAAACGATAGTATCGTTTTCCTTCTTGTAGGAAATGACGATAAATTTCAGGCTCTTTCTTGGGTAGAAAATTGATAGGTATATAATAAATGTAGAGAATTTGCAATTATATGTGGTGCTATTGCTGTCTATATAGCTACAGTAAAAACAAAAAACAACTTTTTATGATATATAAGAAAGAAAAGAGAAAGAGGCGTAGACCACAGAGATTAAGAAACAGAAGTATTGAAGATAAGAATATACGTATATAATAGATATATAATAGATATACATATAAATCTTATAAAACTAGTTTAAAATAATGTGTACAAAGTATAACAGAAAGAGATAATTCGAGATTGTGGATGCATCAATTGATTTTCATATATGTATCTAAGCAATTTCAACCAACTCTGCTACACTAGTAAATTAATATATGTGTGCCATTCAATTTCAAAACATTCCAGTTTATTGTTTCTTTTGGCTAATTACAACTCAAAAATGTAGTATCGTTTTAAAAAGTTTTTAAACAGAGGTAGAGATGGAGGTTTTGCTTTCATGGCGCATAATGTATATGTATCTTTTATATATCAGTAGTATACAATTAATTACAATGCCTGCTTCTAACAGACTTACAATTATTCCTTCAAATGAAAAAGTACGTGAGAAATTAGCGTTATTTCTGATCCACTGGCTTAAATCTTTTCAAAACTGTTTCACGATAACACATGTCCCAAAAAAAGATGTTTAATGTTTCAGGTGAATGCGTACAAAAAGAACATTTTATTATTATTTGATATTCCAATTGTTTCTAAAAAAGTGTTTGTTGCAAGAATTATATGTAGTAATTTATACTGAAACCAAATTAGATAAGAATCTTTTATAACTTGATATGTTAAGGCAAAATGCTTTGTCCAATCCAATTGATTTGGTTGATTCAATTGTATTTTTCATTTAGTTAGTGCTTTAGTTTCTAAAATATATGTCTTTCAGCAAGATACTATAAATATTTCTGCAATCTTTCCTAGTTTTAAGAAGAAGTAATGTCTTTTTTGCCATCCAAAGTTTTTTCCAAATTTCTGGTTGGGATTCAATGGATAATCTATTCGTATATAATTTCACAGAGTTAAGCACCCCTGCACATTGTAAAAAGTTGGTCCCAACATTTTATTTTCCTTTTGCTTTTTTCCATGAAAGGAATTCTCCGTTACTCTCATACCTATACTAGCTTGCAGAAAATTACCCACAATGGCTTGTAAAGATGGAGTCGATCTGAACTGAAATTACCGTTGCGTAGGCCGTCGTCTCGTAGAAGTCGTACTGCTAACTAGAATTGACATCCACGTGCCTCTTCAAAATAACTGAGCTCTTTTGTTGTCAAGATTTGTAGTTATCATTTAATTTAGTGAAGCTTTTTATGTTCTACTCATACAAACTGAAAGGATATACTCACTCGACCGTGCTGAACCGCCAAGACTTTGTCGAGTGAGTCTGTTATTAGGTAAGAATAGAAAATAATAACAAGGGTCCCTTTGAATTCATTGTCCACCATTTGTAAACAAAACCTCCAAGAAAGACGTAATGAATATATGCTTGTGTCCCATTGGCTACCTGAGAACTACAAATGGAATTCGGTTTAAAAATGGATGATCTGTTAGAGTTGACAGATAAACAAAATCTTTGTGTAGATTTGTCCCTAGACACAACTTTATTACGTGTGATCGGGCAATCACGGGAAAATCGTTTGTTGAAATTAAAATTAAACAATAAATGAACTGACGAAATTTTATTACTTACCCATTTTAATTATTTGAAAATCAACTATTGGGACGCGCGGACGTCTTCGCTGCGTCTTGCTTAGAGATTTTGTTCCTAATGGCGGACGATGAATTCAAATGGGAATTCAAAGGGACTGATGCAATGATGTTTTCTTGTAAAACACACGGATATAGATACAGGGCAAGTGTGAATAAGTAATAGACAGGTAACTTACAAGCTAAAATTCATTGTAGCGTGCTTGACAATTTAGCCTTGATTATAATACACGAAATAACAATGACGGCTTTGTCCAATCGGCCGTCTTGAGTGTGGGCAGACAGAATCCATGATGGTTGTTTTCGCGGTGAAACAGGGTATAGGCTAAAATTTCACCTACGCATAAATTCCATGGACTAATTGTTGTTGTTCAAATTAAAGATAAACATGTTTGCAGTAAATTCAAATCATAAAGACAACATCAACTGAAAAATAATGAATTTTTTAAAGTGGATTGAACAGGAAAGGGTTAAATGGCTGTAATGTAAGTTTGTTCCTTTGCCGGTCCACATATAATTTTTTTTAAAAATTCAGATTCAATGGGCAATCAGTAATATATTCATACTTTATTCCTTCAAACGCTTTCGTATCATCGTCACCAATTTTTTGAGGCGCATCACTGACGATGATGCGAAAGCGCCTCAATGAATAAAGTTTGAAGATATGACGGGTTTCCTGTCGAATCAACAAAATTATATACACCCTATACTGGTCCCTGTGTATTGATTAATAGTTTAGTGAAGTTTAGAAGGAACCTTAAGAAGGCACCAACAGTTTCATCTTTTGGGATAGGCGAGGGCACCCTACGATATTTTTTAAGCAAAGGTCTGACCACTGCTTCGTTGGAAAAAATAGTGTTGCCTGTCTGTCAATGTTGTACCTTACTGTACACTTGTAACCAATTTCCATTCATTTCGCATTGCTGTTACTTTCCAATATTTTCCCGTACTGAACGTATCTAAGGTCATATTGTAGGAGAACTTTTGCACGCACCGTTACAAGACTACCTTTGCTTACAGAGAACAAGTCGTTCGGAGATGCTTGTGGCAGGGTAACCAAGCTCTTGATACAAGTATTTTAAATTTTGGAAAACAATTTTCAGTGCCATGCCGAAGTCGGCGACAGAGTAACCTTTGCGACAAGTGGAGAGGACATTGTCATTAACCATGTCACCATTTCGGTTGCAATTCCACTGAAAAAAGAAAAGAAATTATAAAAGATCGTACAGTAGAACTGCCACTTGAAAGGACAGAGGAGTATACTAAGTACAATACTGTGTCGATTTTTCTGTATGAAACAGAGATGCACTACTTGAAACATATTTAGGTTAACAACGGTAACGCATGGTTACTAACTGTGTTAAGATACTTCTTCGACAAAATGAGAAAGAGTACTATGGATTATCATCGCCTTGAAAACTTTACCAGCATCATAACGTTAAAGTTCTATTGACGTCACCGCTTGTATTTAACCAAATAAAGAAGTAAGCATGAAAGAGATTCATTATTTTGTTTCGACCTGTCCAATCTATATCTACACAGAGAAACAAAAAATAGCGATTAAAGCCGAAGTGGGCCGGGTGACCTGGACTATCAGTCATTAGACTATCCAAATCTCGTTCTTTCAGACAGAATGAACGAGATTGTTGCTAGTCTGTACATGAAAAACTGGGCAAACCCAGTACGTCCGTTATGTACCTACGTATCCGTAGTCTGGTACAATGCTTTCTTCACTACGTTATATAGTCTAGACTATTACGACCCATCCATCCACCATATTGTATAGAAGTCATTCTCTATTTGTAGTCTGGTACCCTGTCATCGTCGCTATTTTCGTACGGGAATGAAGGGTTCAGAGCACCAGACTACTGATAGATATGTACATAGCGGACGTACTGTGTCTGCCAGGTTGTCTGTCTGTATATAGACCAGTCATTCACTAAGAATTACGATGGACGGGATCTTTTAAATCCGAGTGAAGCTTAAAAATTAAATATTCAACTTACAAAATAATGTTTTGCTTTATATTTAATGACGGTTGTACAAAATGACGTTTTTGTATTTTTGGTGAGGGTGGGGTGGGGTGGGGTTTGGGGTTATAAATATATAATAAACAAGTTATTGAATTTGCACTGAACAGTATTCACGTGAACACATTGTTTTGACAGGCTGACATGCAAACTTGTGGGCCACTTCCAAAACAATTCTTTCATACGAATATTTGTGTGTATATATTATCGTGTGAAATCATCCTGGCCTTCATGATGAAGAAAGGAAATATTCGGTTCAAAGAAAAATCCCCAGAGCCCACCACCACCCCCTTTTCGAAAATGTGAAATACATGAAAATGGTATGTGGCTAATATTTAGAGATGAGAAAGTTTCGATCTGATCATGACAAACCACGAAAATTAAACCTGCGATATTGCATGAAATTATTACAAATTGCGAAAGTGAAATTCAAAATTGAAATTTGGTGAAAATTTAGCAACGTGGATATTTTGTCATATACGGTATTTCAAATTGAAGACAAATAAGTATACATAATTGTGTCTGTAAGTGTACCATTTATCTCTTTTCTTAGCATTTTTACAAACGACAAAATGAAGAAACATTTTACTGTATTATTATAATTATTCTGTGAAACCTTGTGTTCTGTGTATGTGATTAAGAAATGCGGTTACCTGTAGACACTTTTTATTTGTATTGTTTGCACTTGCTAACTGGCTATGAAACGTGTATGTTTGTACAATTAAAAGCTTGCACTGAATCAATAATTATTTTATTTACCTTTTGCGTGTTTTGATTTAAAACTTTCAACTTAATTGAAATGTGTCTTTTGTATGTGGTGCTTTGAAAGAGTGAATCATTCACATGAGTGTATGCTAATTTTTTTATACTTATTTTTCACCGTCTATACACAAAATCTCATACGTATCCATGATTTTACTTCAATGTCGTCCATTGTGTCAAACAATCAGTCTCGAACTGCTCCCCAGGTGCGCTAGCTTCTTTCGAAATGCCACGTGCACCCCGAGTTGATTTCGAATGAATTCCGCAGAAAGGTCTATTATTTTGCACCAGTGGTTCCCAAACCCCGAGTCGCGACCAATATGAAGGTCGCGCGGACCCTCGCGAACCTATACTGGTACTACATTTTGGGTCGCAAAGATGGCATTTAGGATCGCGATAAAAAAAAGTTTGGGAACCACTGCTTTAAACCTATTTTATTGTCAAATATGTGACGATTTGGGAAAACTGTCTTAACCTTAGAGAAATGTCAATATATTTAGAAACCTGTAAAAGTTACTCAACTTGATTAAAGTTTGGAAAAAATGAAAATATTTGAATACACAAAATTCCAGCTGTCACTTAATGCGAAGACACAGGAAATCAAGAGATAGTTAAATGGCGTTAAAAAGAGCCCTATCTATGGCCATGAACTAAATTTCAAGAGTTCAAATTTGACACTTAAAATAAAGAAAATGCAGGGAGTAGGTGACTGTTCCAAGATGTCTGTCCGTGTGCACCCGTCGAACCCATTCCGTATGAAAACTTAAAAAATATATGCGTCTCCTTAATGTATGTGTGAACTGATGAAAAAAGTTTATGATTCTGTTCTACACTCAGATTTTCGTCCCCATTCAGGAGTAAGTCAGTATTTATTTCATGCAATATTTGTAAGCTGAATCGAAATAGAAATGCTTGATAAGAGTATTTAGGACATTTTACTCACCAGTTGCGCGTTCACAAAGAGAAGCTGGATACAGATGAAACCTGTAAAATATCAGAGTTCAAAGAACTACATGCATGCCCTAATTTGGTCAATCGGAACATCACATGGATTTTCCACAAAATTCCATCTTGGAAATACTTCGTTGGAGTCATACACCGTACAAAGAGGGAAATCGCCAGAAACGGCGTGGGAAAATGTTGAACTGTACAACATTGTTATCTGACAAACAACGTAAGTTTACGTCCTATTAAAATATTACCTTTCTGACAAGTTGGCGATAGACATCTTGAATAAACTTTGCACTGGCACTTTTCTATTATATTGCAAATAAATAAGTTATCGCTGAAAATCGTGCATTTGGACAGGGCCTAATGATACGTGTAGCTACGTGGTCACTTATCGTTGATTTCAATAGGTCTAACACCTGCCTTTACCACGCTTACTTGACCACTGAAAATTACTGGGTCGAGGAGACAATTCCTAATCCGTGATGCGCATACTAGTTCCGTTATTGCATTACAAAGGTCATGGACAGTAATTAGGTCAGGAACAGTCCGAGTCAGAGGTAATAGGTTTAGGAAGTGTACATTTTAGTCCACGTTATTGTTTATGTGCCAGTTTTGGTCATTACAACATATATTTTGACTATATGACTTCAAATGATCACAACATCAACTATACACTGTAGTTAATTCTAACTGATAGGAGTACCTAGATTACATTATTGTAGTTAATTCTAACTGATAGGAGTACCTAGATTACATTATTGTAGTTAATTCTAACTGATAGGAGTATCTAGATTACATTATTGTAGTTAATTCTAACTGATAGGAGTATCTAGATTACATTATTGTAGTTAATTCTAACTGATAGGAGTATCTAGATTACATTATTGTAGTTAATTCTAACTGATAGGAGTATCTAGATTACATTATTGTAGTTAATTCTAACTGATAGGAGTACCTAGACTACATTATTGTAGTTAATTCTAACTGATCGGAGTATCTAGATTACATTATTGTAGTTAATTCTAACTGATAGGAGTACCTAGATTACATTATTGTAATTACAAATAGGTAAACAGATTGAATCAACTGCCACTAGAGCAAGCAATTCAATTTGTTTTTTAATTTTCAAAATTTCACCAAAACTTGACTAAGTTAAAAAGGTTTTCATTCAGTTTTGAATTAACCCATAAACATGTTGTAAAGTTAAGGTTACTCACCCGTAGCATTAATGACCACTATGGTTTGAACACATAACCCATGGTGTAAAGATATATGTGCATGTGGGTTGCTGGAAAATAGGTTTAAATTTTGGACTTTGTCATTTTTAGTGTTTTAGAAACTACAAAAAATTGCCTGTTTTAGTGATAGTTGATTAAATATTGTTACCTATTTGTAATAACAATAATGTAATCTTTGTCAATACAAACTCAAGGGTCAAGCGATCTGTGCAGACAGTGGCATTGCCTAAAACAAAACATCCTGTGTAGATCAACTTGCTTTTCGACAATCAGGTGATATACTCAGTGTTTATCGTTGTAGCTTTTGTTAGTTCAATGATAATTACAATTAGTGGCGTACTAAGGATAAATGGCCCCCAGGGCGACAACGATGGCAGAAAGGGCCAGAATACGAGGCCCGAATTTGTATCAGCTGTTTCGGTGCCCCAAAACCTCAGGCGCCCGGACCCCCCCCCCCCCCCGCCGTTAGTACGCTATTGATTACAATTCATCATCCGCACTGTTTTTTCAAAGAAGAAAATTAAAACAGAATGACAATAATTATTTCACGAGTCATCAGATTTTGATTTATTTTGTACACTTTCAGTAATTATCGAAGTTGATCATTACAAAATGTGACCAGTGATGAATAGCCAAGTAAATCGAAGGTTACACCTACCGGAATAGCCTGGGACACCCGGACCACTTTACTAATTTTACCACTACTACTATAACTACTACTTTTGCTACTTCCAGCATCATCACTGTTACAGTAATGACTGCCGCAATTGCAGCTACTGTTGTTGCAGGAGTGGCAGCACAACTTCAACCACCACTGCTCCTAAAAGCTTTACCGAAAGTAATACTTTTAAACTGATCACATTGGGTGGTGCAAAAGATAATATATCCGCTTTTACATTTACATGTGTACAGATTCATCCCAAATGAAAACTTATCTATCTTCAAATCTTGCCGTCTAACCGCCTGGGGACATGAGGGGTGTTTTCCGTTATGATTAATCCTATTAATAGCCAATTTACACATGACGTTGACCTTATCCAAAACGAGGCTAGGATGCGGTCTATTTCGGGACAACTTGATCAGAGTTATCGCACGTGAAATTACCTTGTGTTATCCGAGTAGGAAAGCACAGGGCAATGCGTTCAATTTTCGCATGTTCCCAGCCCGTCAGTCTAAACCTTTAACAAAATTGACCGAACTGTAACCCAAGCTACTTGCCGCCCACGGCGTCCCAATACTATATTCACAACTGAGGGGGATACTAAGCTAAGGCTAATCTCGTTTCACCTACAAATCTCCCAGGTGACACGATTCGGCCTGGAATTTAAAAAGAAATAAGGAGATGGAAAAAATTATGTCCCTAAACACACACACACACACACACACACAGCTGTATTGAATTTATGTGATTTTAACTGTTTGCATCAATTCTCAGTCTGTTGCGAAATAATCTGTATTTCTCGTCCAAAGTTGTTTGTGCTGATATAAAATTACAACCTATAGTGTATTGACAATATACCATTTTCCATAAGTCAAATGAAGTTTGTTTGTTTATTATCTTTCTTTAAATCACTGTACATATTTCATATGAGGTGTTATCTTAAACACAAAGATGTACATTCTACAATATCTATATTAAAATAGCTTCATATAAAATTTTGATAAATTTTAATAGTTATTAGGACTTGATAATACACAACATATAATTGATTGTGTGAAAAGGTGAGATCCATGTACGCAGGTAAAGTAATTTACTATCCGTTATGTTAACATATGGAGTACTGTTCACTGTTGTAGTTTTCGCCTGCACAGATTGTATATCACTTTGGCTTTTCATCGCACAACAATGATATCCAAAGTATTATTATTAGTATATTAGTATTAGATTGTGCTAATGGTGGTGGTGGTAGAAGTAAAAGAAACAACAGTAGTCGTAGTGGTATTGCATAAATTAGTGGTGCCTGTGGTGGTAGTGGTGGTTATATTAGTAGTAATAATAGTAGTACTAGTTTTAGTAGACTTAGTAGTAGTAGTAGTAGTAGCAGCAGCAGCAGTAATGGTGGTAGTAGCAGTAATAGTTCTTAGCTCGCCTGTACGTAGTAGAGGAGAGCTATTGCACTACCCCATCCCCTACCCCGCCCACCCCACCCGCGTCAGCGTCGGCGTCTGGAAGTATAGAAACATATACATATGTACAGCCTCACTGCATCGCAATCAGTGGTGTACTGGCCATTGGGCATACCGGGACAAATCCCGGTGGGCCGCCGCAAAAAAAATCCGTTTTTACCGGTGTTTTACTGGTGTGAGCAAAACCCCGGGCCTGTCCCGGCAGACCGCCGCATCGGTGGGCCAGTGGGCCGTCAAAAAAAAATCCGTTTTTACCGGTGTCTTACTGGTGTGAGCAAAACCCCGGGCCTGTCCCGGCAGATAAGTCCAGGGCCGAGTTGCTTACCCAGTACACTCCTGATCGCAATCATTCATTCTTCCTCGATTTTAGGCAACACTTCGAAGTGGGTTTCATATAGCCTATCCCACTTGGGAAGGGGCTAGGTGGATTAACCATGTACATACGTGTACATTAGTTATTGGTTAAGTTTTTGCGTTTAGCTCAGTTTATTTTTTTTTTTCTCTTTTTTTTTTTGGGGGGGGGGGTTGGGGGTTGGGGTTGCGCCATGTATACGTACTGTTATATCTAGAATCAAGGAACTTGGTGAGGGGATGCATCTTGATGAGTACTACACCTTAATCCCACAAGTTGGTCACTGTGACCCCATATTTCACGCATCACTGAATTGGGTTCAATGTTGTGTTTTAAGTCTATTTATCAAGCATTTTTCATGTTAGAATAATCAAACTTGATGATTGTATGCATCAATCCTAGTAACACATCCTTACAACAAATAAAGGTAATTGTGACCTAGGTTTCACACTTTACTGGTTTATTTTAAATTGTTGCATTTAGCTCATGACCACATATGAATTTTGCATCCTGTATATATACTAGTATACCTGGAAATATGAATTATGGTGTAAGGGTACATCTTGATGAGTATCCATAATTAAACCTTCATCACAAAAGCAGGTCACTGTGACCAACATTTCTTGATTCACTGACCTTGATTACATTTTGTGTTTTAACTGTTCATGCTAGAATCATTAAACAAGATGATTGTATGCATCTCTGTTAATACAACATCCATACAAAAAGGATCATTGTGACCCACATTTCACATTTTACAGACTAATACTGTTATACCTGGAATCATGAAATTTGGTAATAGGATGCATCTTAATGAGTACTACTCCCTCATCACAAAAGTATGTCAATATGACCCAGACTTCGTGCTTCACTGACTTTGGTTACATTTTGTGTTTTGACTATTCCTGCTAGAGTCATTAAGCTATATGATTTCATACATCTCTATTAGAACCACACACGTACAAAAAGGTCACTGTGACCTACATTACACGTTTTATTGGATTAGATTAAGGTTTTGCGTTAGGTCATGACCACATAGCTTTTTGGCATTCTATCTATATACTATCCTATCTAGAATTATGAAACTTGCTGATGGGCTGCATTTCGATGAGCACTACTTCCTCATTGCAGAAGTAGGGCATTGTGGCCCATATTTTACACTTTAATGACTTTGGTTAAATTTTGTGTCTGATGTTCATTTTTCAGGCACTGTTCATGCTAGAATCGTGAAATTGATGATGATATGACTCTTTGTTAGTACCACACCATTACAACAAAAGAAACTCATCGTGACCTGTATTTCATCTTTTACTGCTTTGGTTAAGTTTTTGTGTTAGCTCCTGACCAGATGAGATTTTGACATGATATCTGCATACTATTCTATATAGAATGACGAAACTTAATGAGGGGATGCAGCTTGAGAAGTACTATACCCTTATTGCAAAAAGATGTATTTGTGAGCAATATTTTATGATTAAGTGATCTTGTTGATATTTTGAGTTTAAGGGTCATTTATGGGCTGCATTTTATGTTCCAATCATGGAACCTGACAATTGGATGCATCTCTGGCAGCACTAGATCCTTCCAGCTAACGAAAGTCACTGGGACTTACATTTTATAATTTGCCAACATAGGTTAAATATTTGTGTTTAGCTCATGACCACATATATTTTTCCATGCTACATAGATCCTAGACTCCACAGAGGGACCTTTCTGACCATTGCAGTTGGAAGAAGGAATAAATATGTTTTTATTCAATGGTAAACTTTCCATATTAATGACTATATATTGTATATTGCGATATGGTATCATTCAACATGTCAACTGTGTTTTAGACGTGGATGAGTATAGGAATTAGATGAGTGGATTGCATACATTTCAATTGAGGCCTCAGCTGTAGTAGTTAATGAAGGTAAACACTGATACACGAACTATGCTTCCAACAGTGGTTATACTGGCTGTCACTCAAAGGTTACTCAAAGCCTGTGACTGTCACCCAGTTCAGAAGTAGAGTATAAAAACAATGTTTGAAACAAAGAAAACAAAATTAATCTATTTTTTTTTTTTTTTTACATAAGCTCATTATAGTACCTGTACGTTGATATCATATAAAAGAATATTCCTTTGTATTGTTTTATATATTTTTTGACCCGTCACATGGGCCAAAATTTCGTTGTCAAGATCACTTTAGTCTGAATTTATGTTCTGCATGATAATTAATGTTTGCCATGGCTGCTGGAGACTACTAAAGGGTTCTTTGAGGCGAGCTATATAATTGGTGATTAAAATATAATTGTTGTTGTTGTTGTTGTTGTTGCTATACAATAAATGGTTGTTCCATTAACCACTAGTACTACTAGTAATAGCAGTAGTGATGTCGTGACGGTGGTAGTAGTTGTTGTTGTTGTAGTAGTAGCTGTGCTTGTAGTAGTAGGAGTAGTAGTAGCAGTAGTGATGGTGGTAGTAGCTGCACTTGTTATAGTAGTTGTGGTGCTGATAGTAGTGGTAGTAGTAGTAAGCAGTAGTAGTAGTAGTGTTGAAACATGCAGTAGTAGTAGTGGTGCTGGTGGTGGTAGTAGTAGTAGTGATGTTGGTAGTTGTAGCAGTATTTGTGGTACTGGTAGTAGTAGTAGTAGTGGTGCTGGTGGTAGTAGTAGTAGTGGTGCTGGTGGTGGTAGTAGTAGTGGTGCTGGTGGTGGTAGTAGTAGTAGTGATGTTGGTAGTTGTAGCAGTATTTGTGGTACTGGTAGTAGTAGTAGTAGTGGTGCTGGTGGTAGTAGTAGTAGTGGTGCTGGTGGTGGTAGTAGTAGTAGTGATGTTGGTAGTTGTAGCAGTATTTGTGGTACTGGTAGTAGTAGTAGTAGTGGTGCTGGTGGTAGTAGTAGTAGTGGTGCTGGTGGTGGTAGTAGTAGTAGTGATGTTGGTAGTTGTAGCAGTAGTTGTGGTACTGGTAGTAGTAGTAGTAGTGGTGCTGGTGGTAGTAGTAGTAGTGGTGCTGGTGGTGGTAGTAGTAGTGGTGCTGGTGGTGGTAGTAGTAGTAGTGATGTTAGTAGTTGTAGCAGTATTTGTGGTACTGGTAGTAGTAGTAGTAGTGGTGCTGGTGGTAGTAGTAGTAGTGGTGCTGGTGGTGGTAGTAGTAGTAGTGATGTTGGTAGTTGTAGCAGTATTTGTGGTACTGGTAGTAGTAGTAGTAGTGGTGCTGGTGGTAGTAGTAGTAGTGGTGCTGGTGGTGGTAGTAGTAGTAGTGATGTTGGTAGTTGTAGCAGTAGTTGTGGTACTGGTAGTAGTAGTAGTAGTAGTGGTGCTGGTGGTAGTAGTAGTAGTGGTGCTGGTGGTGGTAGTAGTAGTAGTGATGTTGGTAGTTGTAGCAGTAGTTGTGGTACTGGTACTGGTAGTAGTTGTAGTCATGGCGGTCGGAAGCGGCAGGCAAAAAAATACGGCGACCGCGCTGGCGCCATGCTAAGGGAGTGGGTGGGGGCACCATTTCACGGAGTTTGCGGTATTTTTTACTGAGTGGAGGGCTCCAAAGACGACGCTCGCCCGGGGCGCCGTTTCGTCCAGCGGACACTTGCGACGGCCCTGTAAGTAGTAATGATGGTACATGTAGTAGTTGTAGTAGTGATGATGGTGGTTGAGATAGCGATGGTAGTAATAGCTGAAGTACTAGTAGTAGTGATGGTAGTAATAGTAGAAGTACTAGTAGTAATGATGGTAGTAATAGTAGTAGTACTAGTAGCAGTGATGGTAGTAATAGTAGTAGTACTAGTAGTAGTGATGGTAGTAACAGAAGTAGTACAAGTATTAGTGATGGTAATAACAGTAGAAGTACTAGTAGTAGTGATGGTAGTAATAGTAGTAGTACAAGTATTAGTGATGGTAGTAATAGTAGGAGTACTAGTAGTAGTGATGGTAGTAACAGTAGTTTTACAAGTATTAGTGATGGTAGTAACAGTAGAAGTACTAGTAGTAGTGATGGTAGTAATAGTAGAAGTACTAGTAGTAGTGATGGTAGTAACAGTAGTTTTACAAGTATTAGTGATGGTAGTAACAGTAGAAGTACTAGTATTAGTGATGGTAGTAACAGCAGAGGTACTAGTAGTAGTGATGGTAGTAATAGTAGAAGTACTAGTAGTAGTGATGGTAGTAACAGTAGTAGTATTAGTAGTAGTGATGGTAGTAACAGTAGAAGTACTAGTAGTAGTGATGGTGGTAACATTAGAAGTACTAGTAGTAGTGATGGTAGTAAAAGTAGAAGTACTCGTAGTAGTGATGGTAGTAATAGTAGTAGTACTAGTAGTAGTGATGGTAATAATAGTAGAAGTATATGTATTAGTGATGGTAGTAATAGTAGAAGTACTAGTAGTAGTGATGGTAGTAATACTAGTAGTACTAGAAGTAGTGATGGTAGTAATAGTAGAAGTACTAGTAGTAGTGATGGTAGTAATAGTAGAAGTACTAGTAGTAGTGATGGTAGTAATAGTAGAAGTACTAGTAGTAGTGATGGTAGTAATACTAGTAGGACTAGTAGTAGTGATGGTAGTAAAAGTAGAAGTACTAGTAGTAGTGATGGTAGTAATAGTAGTGGTACTAGTATTAGTGATGGTAGTAAGAGTAGAAGTAGTAGTGATGATAGTAATACTAGTAGTAGTGATGGTAGTAATAGTAGTAGTGATTTTTGATGGTAGTAATAGTAGTAGTACTAGTAGTAGTGATGGTAGTAATAGTAGTAGCGATGGTAGTAATAGTAATAGTAGTAATATTAATGGTGGTAACAGTAGTAGTAGTAGTTATGGTATTAGTGGGAGTAGAAGAAGAACTTGATGCTGTTATTGTTGATGATGTAAAAGCAACATAAGAAAAAGCATTAGAGGCCTAAAGGACAGCACTACACACATATCTTGAGAACAAACTGTACAATAAAAAAACATCATATAGAATGAAAGCTTCTACCCTTTTGCTTCCGGTGTTTTGAAATAATACCATATGATATCATAGAGTATAGAACATAGCTCCATTGTTCGCCCTTAGATTTATGTGATTAACACAGTAAATGATACACTTGAGATGTGTAGACGATAAAAGTACAAAATGAATATGAAGGAAAATAAAATTCGATCAGCTTGCTTGATAAGGGTTAAACTTAGCAACAAAGTTGGTCGGTTAATGTTTTGTCATATGAACATTAAGTTAAAATTCTGCAAGTTCTTTTTTGTCCTCCTCTTCCTCGTCAAACTTTGAGTGTGTCCAGATTCACAAAAACGGCATCACACTTCCTGTTGTTTTGAGACCGCAGATAATCACCTTCCGTCATCTCCGGACAAGGTATAGAGTTTTCTTTCTTTTTCTAAGAAACACTATTTTGCACCGTGGAGAATTTCAGACTTCCGAACAATCACAATGGCTAAAAATGTGTGGTGGGGAAGGGTTGAACTAAATTTAAATTAACCATTTCACAATGACGTCACCGCCTAACGAATCAAGAGACAGAGTTTAGTATATCGGGTATATTTCCTTGTCCAGGTTAAGCCAGAAACTAGTCAGCTGTCCGAATTGAGTAAGTTCATCAGTGGCGGCGAGACGGGGTTGGGGGTTGGGAGGAGGCAAAGGCGCTTTGCTTTTCAAGAGCGACCGGAACAGATCTGGTGTACATTTTGATGGTGACTTGAACATAAATAAATCCAACGTTTGACTCTTCTTTGTTAAAGAATTGCACCTATTTTTGACAGCGACCGAAAGAAAGCAGTTTTAGTATTGACAGTAACTGTTAGAAAGCACTGCACCTTTAGACTGCGTATTGAAAAAAGAACTACACGGTTTGATAGTTATTGGGGGGGGGGGGGGAAACCTCAGCATAGCCTGAAACACGTTTAAAGTAAACCTTATATTATTTCATGGCGACGTTAAGAAAGCACCTTATCATTTCATATCAATCGAAGGAAATTCTTTTGAGACAGAGAATCAATGAAAATGCCATATTTTTTAATAACGGCCCAGGGAAAGTTGATTTATTGTTTGTTTGGTATTGTACGGCACATCAACACAAGAAGACTATTTAGTGCCCAGACAATTGGAGTAAAGTGTCTTGCCCAAAGACGCACCATGGTAGCAGACCCAGGTTGATCTGATTGTAGGATTCGAACCAGTACCCTTTCGGTCGCGAGTCCGGCACGCTAACCACTGAGCCGCCGCTGTTTACATTCAATGCAAGTTAAATAAAGCTCAGCATTTAATTTTACAACGACTTGCAGACATTTTTACTTTTGTTACGCCGATGATGTGACACCTTTGACAGCAGCACGAACGAAAAATTATGCACGGAAACAGTATTATTATTAGTAGTAGTAGTTGTAGTAATAGCGGTAGTACTAATAGTAGTAGTAGTAATGGTGATAGTAGTAGTAGTAGTAGTAGCAGCAGCAGCAGCAATGTTGGAAGTCTCAATAAAAGCAGTAGTATATTTTGACAGCAGTCAGGTTAAGGTCAAGATATCCGATATTATGGAAATCTGACAAACATCGATACGAGGTCATGTCCTGTTAACCTTTTGACACACCAATCAAATTACAAGTTTCAAATGTATGAACGTGAAAACCGTCATTCGGAACACAACGTTTCAAATTAGAATTCTTCTAACACGAAATACAACATATCATCTGATAGGTTACTAAAAATAAGTGCACCGGGTATTCCATAGGTCACCAGAACATGAACCGTTCTCGGTGCCTCTCAGATCTACTGATTTAAGTAGGTTTCTAATATAGATCACTATTATGCCTGTGAAGATCCACGTGTTTATATCAGAAACGGATACACTTAAGATTTGTGCGTGATTAAAAAGTGGCAACTAGATGTGAAAATGAAACTGAATTTTGAAATGGAAATATTTAAAACAACAACAACATCAACAACAACATCAACAACAACAACAACAACAACAACATCAACAACAACATTAGCAATAAATATTTAGCACAATACATTTTTGCTTTTTTCTACAGCAGCATGGTTACAGCATACAAGCAATGGCGTAGCAAACAATTGTATCCCCCCTCCCCCCCCCCCCCCACGACAAAACTGAATTCTGGGGGTGGTCACTGACGGAACTCAAGAATATCGGACACTCATTTGCATACTTGCAGAAATGATCACGTTCAGAAGGGACAGACCTGCTGAAAAACAGACTGTCCGGTTTAAAACCGGACGAATGGCCACCCTAAGTTGCGGGGCTTGCTAGGGCGGCTGCTACGCCATTACATACAGTCCTATATAATCTCGTTTATGCGTTCTCCTTGGGGGACACGAAAACTTTTTGAATAACGGGAACTCGGATGAACATATCTTGGTTAAACAAAAAACTGCACGTTCGGAGTATCATGGACAGAGTATAATACATACAATCACACAACAGTATCATAGTTAATGAAAGCCTCACTGCCAGTCTTCTATTTTTTAAAATAAAATTCCTCACATTTTTCAATTACATACTAGAAATGCAATTTCAGTTGAATTGAGTAGAGCACCAGTTATGCATATAATAACTATTGCCAAGTAGATTGAAATCTGTGATAGACTGAAATGGATTATCTGTTGACTCAGGTCACAAAACTTCCTGTACATTGAATGACTCATTACTAGTATTAATTGAAAGACTTGTACCTTACACGCATACTTAGAACACGACATAGCTCCGAACAATCATACATCATATCAACTAACATCACTTAAAATCACATTTTCCATTTCAAACTTATCACACACAAAAAAAAAATAATAATGTCTATGATAAAAAGTTACTTTTAAAAACAAAAGCAAGAATGACACTAATAGGTAATCACATCATTCTATCCATTAACCTTACACTTATATAGCAAAACTAAAATAAAATAAAATAAAATAATATAATATAAAATAAAACACTACATATATCGAGAGCAGCACAGAAATACGTAAAAATAAAACAAACGTTCAATCGTATATCGATAAGCACGGATTCTGAAGTTTTCGACGTGCACATTCGGCGCGCAGTAGAGAGAAAACAGAACAACTAGATATAAGAGCGAAACGGGCACCAAGAACTACGAGCCTATGTAGCACAAACGTCAGTACCCTCCATCCAGTTATATTCATTTTTACTACTGTTTATTTGTCAGCAATATGAGTCAGACGATGTCATCTGACTTTTACTGCCTCTCAAATAACTCCATGCTGGCTCGGGGATATATAATATCCCCAATGCGCACTCATGCATGTCGTAAGAGGCGACCACTGAAGACAGGAGCCGCTGTGGCTCAGCAGTTAGCGCGCTGGACTCGCCACCGTAAGGGTGCGGGTTGGAATCATATCCGATCAACCTGGGTCGACTACAGTGATGTGTCTTTGGGCGAGACACTTTATTCCTGTCAACTCGGTACTAAATTACATGTTTGTGTTGCTATGCCGTACAACACTAAACCAAACCAATCCTATCTTTTTTTATTGACGATTTGTAAAGGAAACATTCTAATTTATTCGTTTTCAGTCTTAGAGCCGCTGATATTAGCTTGTACTTATTTAAACCGTACATACCTTAGATATACAGTGATTGACCAAACCCGATCGGGTAAAACTAGTGTCTCCGCTTCTCCCCACCCCGCAATCCCGACACGAGAATAGACGTGGCTAATGAGATATCTTTATAGGTATATCAGGTAAATTACTGTGACGGGGTAATTACCCCTATAGAGTCATTGATGTCAGCTCCTATCAGACATTTACTCTGACAGGGTAATTACCCAGATAGAGTCATTGATGTCAGCTCCTATCAGACATTTACTCTGACAGGGTAATTACCCCGATAGAGTCATTGATGTCAGCTCTATCAGACATTTACTCTGACAGGGTAATTACCCCGATAGAGTCATTGATGTCAGCTCTATCAGACATTTACTCTGACATGGTAATTAGCCCGATAGCGTAATTGATGTCAGCTCCTATCAGATATTTTCTCTGAAAGAGTAATAACTCTGACAGAGCCATTGATATCAGCTGCTATCAGAAAATACATCGAATAGGATGAGTACTCTGATAGCGCCGTTGATATCAGCTGCTATCAGACATTTACTCTAACTGGGTAAGTACTCTGATATAACCATTGATATCATCTGCTATCAGTCAATTACTCTAACTGGGTAAGTACTCTGATATAGCCATATATATCAGATTATATCAGACCATTACTCTGACAGGAGCTGATACTATGACACTAATACTTTCAATTGCTAACTAAAGTGTTTTCAGAGACGAGCCCAGATTTTATTCTTATTTCCCCCCCCCCCCCCCCTTTCCAGGATCTGATCTGGATCCAGCACTGTATCAACACAGCTGGGACAAGTTAAATGGAAGCGAACACCACGACTCCAGTTTACGTATCGGTGTGCTATTAGAATCGGACTATTTGTCTTGATGGGCGTGGGGTGGGGTGCCTTGGTAATTTGCCTGAAACCAAAATAATTGTGTCTCTTTGCTTCATTGTTTAGAACTTTGTGTGTGTGTCTGTATATATGTGTTCACTAAAGATAGAAATTTCACCAAATAACATGGAATATGGACATACAGGGGTATGAAGATTATATATATATATATATATATATATATATATATATATATATATATATATATATATATATATATATATATATATATATATAATATTGGTTTCAGTAATAGAAAGTCTAGAGAGTCTATTTTTCTCACAAAATCTCAGGACCCACCCTCTCTAAACGAAGATCAAAATAGTCGGTGCTTTACATGTGTTCAGCAAGCAATCTAAATGTTTATAATTTGCAAAATACATTTAATCGATGAAAATGTAGGTTAAGTAGATTGCACGCCCGGATAATCGATTTTCTTCGCTCTGTCGATTAAGTGCTACGAAATATATCTTGCTCTACGTTTTGTATGTCTTCCACACAAATGAAGACATCTTTATTCGTATTAGATAAGAGATAAAGGACGTTTTCCATATTGTATTTCAAGGTAGGTATGGGTAGAGTTGTGGTTGAAAAGTTACACACATATTCCCGTGGGAGCAAAAAAAAACAACAAAAAAACACTCCACCCCCACCCCATTAATATACGTTTTCAGAGCGAATCAATCCGCCAATCCATTTACACAATCATTTCTCCCTCCCTTCATTTTCCTCTCCATCCTTCCATCCGCCCATTCGTGTATATCCATCTATTCGTCCATCCATTTATTCATCCACCCATCAATTGGTAAGACATATTCTCTGCCTAAGTGCTTGATGACTCTCAAATTCAAACTATTTTCACATTTAAGCACATTATTCTACTGTCTATTTGATTCACACATTAGATGATTAGTAATTTTATATATATATATATATATATATACACACACCAAGAGAGGTTCTATTTCTATATTTCTAAAAATTACCTATGTGAAATTTCGGATTGTGTAAGACAACATTTAAAAAATGACTGACATTTTCGGAAACGGAAACAATCCGATTATTGCTCAACAGGGGAGAACAATCAAGGGGACTTTAAACTGTATTTTGTGTGATCCTCGAAATGCTCGTGTTTGTATTGTATGTTTTTGTTTATTGTGTGTCTGTGTGTTTCTGTGTGTATGTTTCCTTTCTTGAATAACCAGCATCTTTTGTAGCAAATAATTTCAGGACAAATTGAAAATTTATATATAATACGGATCTGTCAACGTCTTTCGCCGATAATGAAAGGTAACTCAGTTCTTTTTTGTTTTGCTTTTTCAAAATTTTTTAAACCTAATTTCTGTTCCGGGGTATAGGTTGCACTTGGATGGGATTTTCCAACACCCTGATGCCCTAGATATATTATCTTACAAATGTTATTAAGGATTCGTCAATCAAACATACAGCCTATTGTACCTGCGGCACACTAGTATAATACCTACCTTACTGTTTGATGGATGGGTGATTAATTCAGGTAATCAAGTTATTTAGTTATGCAGGGGAGGGGGGATATCTGCCGGTGTGTGTGTGTAGATATATATTATCTATCTATCTATCTATCTATCTATATATATATATATATATATATATATATATATATATATATATATATATATATATATATATATATATGTGTGTGTGTGTGTGTGTGTGTGTGTGTGTGTGTGTGTGTGTGAATTGAATAACAGACGAGATGGGATGGTGTGAATTAAATAAAACAAAGGAACATGCCACTGCATCGCTGCTGATTCCCAAATGCCAATTTCATTAAGAGTTTTAACGTATTTTATTTTATTTCAAGTGAGGTGATGTGACAAGTTTCCTCGATATCAGCAACACATCCCTACCCCAAAATATTGTACAATACATGGTCGTCGAAATAGTGATATAACTACATGAATAAATCTATATTGTGCATTCGTTCACTCGTGCGTAAGGTCGCAGAACTCCTCCTATGCTATCTCAGCAAGTGGTCTGTAGATTGTTTAAGCGGAGTTAAAGGCACATCAGCACATGAAAGACTATCAAGTGCTAAGGTCAGGAATAAAGAGCTTTGCTTAAGCAGCAGACCCGGACTAGTTTGGGCAGGATTCGAACCCGCAATCCACTGATTCTGAGTGCGGCACGCTAACCATTGAACCACCGCGGCTGCGTGCAGGTTAAAAGTACAAGGCATCCAATCCACAATCGGTGCTTTCTGCTGAGTTCTTAGGTTTCCTTTGAGACAATCTCACGCCAATATATGAGCCTTCCATAAAGTGCTACTGTATAAAGTTTAGAATTTACTTCATACTCAGGGTATAACGAACAAGATAAAACGTTTTCAAAATACAATCTTCAAAATGACTATGACAAATAAAAGCTTACCATTGAAACACAAATGCCCATTGTATGAGTAAAGAATACAAAGACCTGTCAAATCATCTCTTGATAAATTGCCAGGTATCATAAACATTACTTATACGTCAACATACATTTCCGTTCTTACTATATAAACGTTTTGGATCCTAGTTAAAGAGAAAATTCTATTCAGATAAGCCACAATCTGGACTGAAAAAACATAAGAAAGAAGATTTTTGTCACAAGAGCAGCATATATGAAAATTTAGACACGAGTAAACAAAGAGCTGTAATTTTGAACACAGCTGATAAAAGATGAGAAATAAGCATATAAGCTCTAAGCAGGGATTGTACAAATAAATTGGAGTGTCAATAAGTGTCTTGTTCGCTGTTGCCAGACTACAATTTAGAGGCACTCGAGCTAAGGCAGTGTTACATTGATAGGTTACATGATGATAAAGATACCGTATTAGACGTAATATAAGAATTGTGCCTTTTATCTATCTATTTATCTATCTATCTATCTATCTATCTATCTATCTATATATATATATATATATATATATATATATATATATATATATATATATATATATATATTTATTTATATATGTGTGTGTGTGTATAATATAAGAATTGTTCCCTGTATCTCTCTCTCTCTCTCT